>JAPFRF010000014.1:18344779-18627279 GCA_029282475.1 Phrynocephalus forsythii | reverse complement strand
GGCGCTGATTGGCTGCCGCCCGGGGTCAGCCCCTGCCCACTGACCCCGGAGGGAAGCGACCGACTGAGGGGAGGCGGCGGCGGCGGCGGCGGCTTCGCTTCGCTTCGGTCCGCCTGTGCAAAGTGCTTGGCCGGCCGCCTCCTCGCCCGCTTCCCGCCGTCCGTCCTTCCTTCCTTCCTTTCCGGCCGCTTCCCTTCGAACCCCCCTCCACGCCGTCCCGTTGGCGGCGGCGGCGGCGGCGGCGGCGGTTCCTCCTCTCCCTCCTTCCCCCTTTCCCTTCCCTTCGCCCCGTCACCCGGAGGAGGAGGAGGAGGAGGAGGAAGGAGGAGGAAGAGGGAGGGCGGGCGGTGGGTAGGAAGCGCCCCTGAGGCGCGGCGCCCGAGCCCGGGCCCGGCGGAGGAAGAGACGGCCAGACGGACAGGTAACGGCCCGCCGCTGCGAGGGTGGGGCTTAGCTGCGCCTCTTCCCCCGCCCGCCCCAGCCCCCCCCACACACACCCGCCCCGAAGAAGGCAAGGGGGCAAGACCTCCCCTGGCAGAGGGACCCGCCCGTCCTGGAATTTGGGGAGGGGGAGGGGGAGCTTCCTGGAGCAGAGGCTGGGGGGGGGGCTGGGGTCCAGGGGGGTGAGATGGATCAGACCCCCATGATAAATTATTGAGGTTTGGGAAGGGGATCAGTGTCCCCGTTCCCTCCTCCCCCCCCCCGTTAGCCACTGGGGCTTGGGAGGGGGATTCAGTCCTTCATAATCAGTTACTGGGGCTTGGGAGAGGGGCTCAGCCCCTCCCCCCCAGTTAGTCATTGGGGCTTGGGAGGAGGATCGCCCCCCCCCACATTAACTATTGGGGCTTGAGAGAGGGAGTCAGACTCCCATAATTAGCTATTGGGGCTTGGGGGGGGGGATTGAGCCCCCCCAACACACACACACACACACACACACACACACACACACACACACACAGAGTTAGACATTGGGGCTTGGGAATAGGATCAGCCCCCAGTTATGAAGCCATTGGGGGTTGGGATGGGAGGTCAACTCCCCCCAAAAAGTATTTAAGGTAAGGTGTAACTGGCTGCTATTTCACTCACTTTCCTCTGCTTGCTAATTTATGCCACTTCTCTTACCCGGCACCCCATTATGGCATGTACTGTATTGTGTGTGGCTTTGCTGGGCCCTCCTCATTTGCTGTCATACACGATCAATACAAGTCTCGCCATTTTTTGAAAATTAGGCTTGGCTTTCTTTCATTCAAGTCTATACCTGGTGTTAGGGAAGCAATAAGTACTTGCCACCCCTTCAGGAAGTATTAGACAGGTAATTGTGAACATTTTTTTAAAGTACTCAAATGTGAGTGCCGAGTAAGGCTTGCAGTGGAGTTAATGTGGCTGGAAGTTCCATCTGTGAAGCCAGTATGGGGGAAAGGTATGGATTGAGATCACTTCACTGTAGTGTTTGGAGATGGGGGTAAAAGTAGAGGAAGAAAATAACCTGGTTGAGAAACGGAAAGTGTGAAAGTTACTGTCCTTGGCAGATTGGAAAACTGAGAAGGTGGATTGATAGCTGGACTCGAATTGAGTCATTTCCTCTCCCCAATCTCATAGAGCAGTGGTGGCCAAACTTTGGCCCTCCAGATGTTTTAGACCACAACTCCCACAGTCCTTTGCCATTGGCAATACAGACTTGGAATTCTGGGAGTTGTGGTCCAAAACATCTCGAGGGCCAAAGTTTGGCCACCACTATCGTAGAGTTTTCTGAAGATACAGGTAAGCCAAGGGGACAGTTTCTCCTCTTTCTTGCAGTTTATTGTGCTATGTAAAGACATCAAATCTGTGCAAAGTCTGTGCCATTGAGGAGTCCCTTATCTTTTTCACTGCCATATGTTTGAGGTGAAGAAGGAGAGTGGTATATAGGAGATAAATATATAAAAATAAAAGCTAACATAGCACGTCAGCAATGGGAATAACAACAACTGTGAATTTTGAAGGGAAGTAAACCACCCGTTTCTACCAGTGTCATAAGGAGTAGGATGCCATGCAGTGTATTTGTTAGTCTTTAAGGAAACAGTGGGGTAGGGCCTACTAGGAAAGGGTGGAAGGTGCTGTGAGAGTTTCCAAGAGAAGGCAGGCTGCTCTGGCAGAATGGAGCAGGAAACTTGAAAGCAACGACAGACATCCAAGAAGAGACAGTATCCTGAGGCAGTTAGAAGCTCCCTCGTCTGCCAGGATGTGCATGACCTGAACGCATAATAAGATTGTCCTCATTGACCTGTATTGGTTTTATTATAGGAATGGGGGTATCCCCAATTTCTTGTTATAACAAAGTGATACTGAGGATAAGAGAAAGTTCAGTAAGAATTGCTCTTTTCCCCCTAACGACAATTCTTGGGACAGGGAAGATGTAGGCCAGGCCTGCACAACTCTTCAACTGCGGGTTACCGGTAGCCTGCAGGGCCGTTTGAAGTAGCCCACGAGGTCTCCGACAGCCTCCTGATCTGCTGCCAGTGGTGGCGTGTTTGGGAAAAATAATTGGCCTGCCCTCCCAGATGTTTGGACCGGATTTGTTTCATTACCTGCTGCTGCAATGCCCCACCCCCTCACTTGACCCCTCTGTAGACCTGTCCGCCCTCTTAATCCGGAGCCCTGGAGATTTGCCCATGCATGCCTTAAAGTTGACCGCAGGGAAGTTCGGGATTTCAGAGTTTACCGTGTTCAGAAAGTTGACCGCAGGGAAGTTCAAAGTTGGACAGCCCTGTTGTAGGCTTTCCTTTCACCCACTGCATTCACCATATGGCTAGTATTGTTGTTGCACATAGCACTAGATAGAATGTGACATTGCTGCGCATGCATCCCTAGAACAGGTAGTTGAAGAGAAGTGCCAAGTAGGCTAAATTAAGAATAGAGTCCAGATTGTAACATTGGATAAAGGTTTTTGAGATGGAGGCTGTTTGCCTCTCAGCTTCTTAACTTACTGTTGTGTGTTGTGTCATTATAGTCATGACCGACTCTTTGTGACTCCATGTCCGTGGAGTTTTCTTGGCAGGAATACTGGAGTGGCTTGCCAGTTCCTTCTCCAGGCGCCTACAGCGCCTGGTATTCCCTGGTGGTCTCCCATCCAAGTACTAACCAGGGCCGATCCTGCTTAGCTTCCGAAATCAAGCGAGATCGGATGTGCTTAGGTCATCTAGGCAGCTCTTCTTAACTTACTACCCAATCTTTAAATGCAGTTTCCTGCTTCATTCAGCAGAAGATTGCAATAAAATATGCTGGTCATCTCCTTTCCTATGCCTTTTCATGGTTGATAAAAAGCCCTTTTCATCAGGACTTTGGCGCTTGCCAGAATCAGAACTGGAAATTGGTGTTCCAAGCTAACTTAGCGAATCCTCTTTGTTGCCAGGATTTTCTTGGGGTTGTGGAGGAGAGCATGCATTTGAAGGTTTTGAGGCCATCCTCAATCTTTTTACATGGCCCATGAGCTGTTCAATTCCAAATACGATACAATTTAGCTGTTTTGTATGCATCTAACTCCATTGCTTTCAGATATTATGGTATAGAGCAGAAAAGAAACAAGATTGACAGCTACATTTACTTTTTTGATGCAGTTGCTGATTTCATATACAGAAACTATGTAATGATCCTCTTGAATATTTGTTCAGTTTTAGAGTAAGTTCAGAACTGTTTGGAGAGCTGGGGTTTGAAACCCAATCCTGGACTTAGATGCAGTTTTAACACCAGTCTTCTTGCCCCATCAGAACCGCACCTGGCTGATATCATCTGGCCACGAAGAGTAAAACTGAGTTTTAACTCTTATGGGGGAGGGGAAAATCATTAGGTAACATCAAAGTGGCTATAAAAGCAGGGGTTATAAAATGAGCTGTCCTAAACTGGGAGTCTACTGCATAACCCCAAGTATATACCAAATATGGTTTGATGTCTCTCGGAATCGAGCGCTAGAGGGTTGATATGCTGAAAAATGCACTGTATTTCTTTTAATCTAGTGAGATCTACTTGCCACCTGTGCAACTATAATAAAAATTTAGTCTTCAGTGTTTTACTGGGTCTGTAGTGCTATTATTGGACTAAATGTGTAAAGAGCTTGGTTCAGATTCTCACTATGTCATGGGTCTTTCTCTCTGGTGTTTGCCTCGGTACTTATTCTGACTCTAAAGTACTTTACAAGGTTGCTTTGAGGCTACACTAAGGTGGGGAGTGTACCATGTATGCTGCCCTAGCTCTCTGCACAGAAGGGTGAAATGCATCAGGTAAGGTGTATGCAAACTACCTTGGATCGACTATAAACCTCTTTCTTCTGTTTCTCCTGTCATTGCAGGCCCATGGCCACTCCAAAAGAAAGGGGCAAATTTTGATTCCAATATAAAAGTGAAGAGACGAAGAAGAGGCCCTAGCAGAACCCACAATCCAGGTGACTATATGCCTTCACAACGGCTTACACTGTTGCACACGTTTGTGAGTATTGTTGTACAGATTCAGTCAATGGGTATATTTGCTAGTTGTTGTCTAGGAAAGATTCCATTATGATAGCTGCAGTTTTAGGAGTTGGAAATAGGATTGTGTTTTTCTTTGACACTTGGAAGATTGTCCCAGGGGATTTAGATGACCTTCTTGGATTAGCTAATCTAAATTTTGCATGAGGTAACTACTATTCAGTGAAGGCAGTTCTTGCAGTCAAGTAAATGTTGCTTAATTCAACGAGTCTTACTCTACATGGGTTTACTTTGTGCATTGTGGCATTAGCACACCAGTAAACATATGGGTCCATTTATGCACATATAAAATTGTGTAGAATTATGAATGAGATTTCAAAATAAGAGAAAGGCAATCCAGCTAGGACAGAGTAAACCCCCTGTGATGGATTAGCTTCTGGTTGACTCTGCAGTTTTTTTGGAAATAATTTCTCTGTCATTTAAACTGGCCTAGTTTTCACATATACCTATTGGCTTAATAAGCTACCAGTAACTGATACACAAGACTCCTTTCTTTCTGCACCAACCTCATATTCCTTTTTCTATCCTCTTCTGTAAATGCTGAAATTAACCCAGATAGTCTTTAGTCAGCTTTCAGTTATGCTTAATGAACAAGTTGTGATTAATGAGAAACAGGAACAAGCCACGATTACATCATGGTTTCATCTTTTCTAAGATACTGACTTGTTCTCATTCTGGCTCTGATTTAATGAAAAAAGCCAGTTAATTGTGGCTAATAAAGGAAAGTATTAGAAGATGGCAAGCGGACAGTCTCAAGGCTCAGAAGTTCCTGAATTGAGATGCATATCTGGGTTACTGAGTGTAAATTTCTGATAATGAAATATCCCTTGTTTGTTTGCTTGCTTGCTTGTTGCACTTTTATATCACCCAACTGGTGACAGGGCCACTCTGGGCAGTTTATAAGATTCAAATAAACACAGCAAAACCAAAATGCAGTGGTACCTTGGTTTATGAGCATAATTCTGTTCTGAAAGCATACTTGTAAACTCCAATACTTGTATATCAGAGCAAATTTCCCCATAGGAAATCATGGACACTTACCCGATCTGTTCTGGGTTCCCAGATTCCATGTTTTCCTCTGGGGAAATTTTCTTTGGCTGGGAGCTGCAGCAGCCTCCAGAGCTTGACCTGGGCCCAGCACTGCCCTGGGTGCCCTGCATACGCCATGGCCAGGCAGCACAGGGCCTGAGGCGCACTATGTAGGCCACAGTCAGGCAGCAACAGGCCCGGGGCGTGCACCAAAAACCATGGATGGGCAGTGACAGGCCTGGAGTGAACTCCAGAGGCCCAGTGCACCCCATGGCCCAGAAATCACGTCCTGTCAGTGCTGGGCCCAGTGTGAGCCCGCGAGACACCCCTGGAGGACCATTGTGGGCATCACCAGGCACATGGACATCCTCGGAGGTCACTTCTGGTCTGCCAGAAGTCAGTTCCAGTCCATGCCGAGGCCCGGGAAGCCTGGCACAAGCCCACTGCATGGAGCAGAAGCCCGTTCCAGGCAGCACTAGGCGTAGGATGAGCTCCAGAGGCCCTCCACAGGCCCACGCACGGACTGGAATGATAATGTTAAAAGATTTTTGGACAGGCTGAATGAAATCACCAAGGGCATAGCACTGTTGTGATATGTATTTACAGTCAGAGGAGTCTTGAATGTGTATGGAGTACAGTTTGATACTATTGGAGAAAAGAGTTGCATACTATTTTTGTTCGCTGAGGCTTGATGTTGTTTCAGGGATCTCTTAGGAATTACAAGGAATCTGAAAATATATCTCAGGTAAAGGATTCAGAGAGTAAACAATGAAGAGTGGAGTATATTGGATGTAATCAATTATACATTAAAAGCTTGACACTTATTTTTAGTCCCTCTGTGTACAAAACTATTTGCCCGTGTATATCCAAATGGTTCTACTGGTTATGTTGCAATCCTATTATAAAATCTTAGTAGCCTTTAAAGAGTTTGTTTACAGGTGTTCAAATTGCAGTCCTGTTGCCAAACATTGTGCATCTAAAGTTCCAAATGGCACCTTGTAGCCCTCTGGACTGGATCGTACGTGCTAGATAGTCTATTTGTAGCCTACACAGTGTGTGCATTTACGTCCAAAGGGGGGCAGTCCTAGATATTATTAGAGTAGGGCCTCCGTTTCCTGTCACTACCAGCTAGGACTCATTTGAGCTGCAGTCTTCCAATGGGCATATCTTCCCCACAAACGATGTAGTGTTTTCCCCTATTTAATTTTAGAGGGGCTTGTGGAGCAGAATAGAAGTACTCTTATAAGCTAATATAGCATATAGGTCCCCATAATCTTCACACACTTTACAAATATTAACCAATATAGGTGGTTATAAATATTTTATTCCTGTGCAAACCAATCACCTCTGTAGCGCATAACAGCCTTGCAATGTTCTAGTAAAGTGGAACACACAATAGGACCCCCGTATCTGTGAGAGATTGGTTCTGGACCACCCCGTGGATGCAGAAATCTGCGGTTAAGAGCAAATGTACTTATCCAAGGGTGATGGTGGTGAGGGAGCGGTGGCAGCTTTGGTGGTAGCGGGGTGACAGTAGTGGTGGTGTGTAGCCGCTGGCAGGGCTCATTCCGTTTCGGCCTACAGCAGCGTGTTCCCACTGGATCATGCCACTTTGGCTGCTGGCAGAATGGTCATGCCACCGTGGTCGCCAGCCATGCACTCCTCCCGGGGGATGAAGCAGCAAAACCAGCTAGAGTGCCTTGCCCTTTGCCATCTGCAGATAAGTGCATCTGGAAGTGGCGAGGCAGCGGGCAGAGGAGTCCTACTGTATATATATATATATTAAATTTTATTGTTAACTACGCAGGGTGGAGCTGCCTAGGTGCCCTAAGCACATCCGATCTCACCTGATTTCGGAAGCTAAGCAGGGTCGGCCCTGGTTAGTACTTGGATGGGAGACCACCAGGGAATACCAGGTGCTGTAGGCGCCTGGAGGAGGAACTGGCAAGCCACTCCAGTATTCCTGCCAAGAAAACTCCATGGACATGGGGTCACGAAGAGTCGGTCACAATTGTAACGACACAACACACACGCAGGATGGGTTGTATGGTAGGTGAGATTTACACAGGAATACTATAAATGAAATGTCAGTGGAGGACATGCTGAGTGAATATTTCAAAGGCAGAAGTCAAATTCTCTTCACTTAAATGTTATTCATTGAAATGCAGATGCCTCATAAATGTAGTGGCTGGCACTGCCCTTCAGCATTGCATAGCAACACAGAACACAGTGCTCTAGCATTTTTTCACTTCTTTAGCTGAAATTGCTAAGGGAAGAAGACTTTCTGTTTTGAATGTAGTAATACTGCATTTACGTGGAAAGTCTCTGAAACCTTTTAATATCTGTAAACATTGGCTGATTATGACTTGTGTTTTTTAATCACAAAAGTATTTATTTATTTATTTATTTATTTATTTATTTATTTATTTATTTATTTCTAGACCTCTGATTTCCCCCAAAGGACTCTGGGCAGCTCACAATGAAAGCCAAATAAAATAATCAGTATTAAGACACCAAAACCGCGACAATTAGATAAGACAAAACCAAAATCAATCCACAAACACACAAAAACCCGGCAAGAGTCAAAACTAAATAATGGCAGCAGAATATATTTCAACAATTTTATTCCATTTTTCCCTTGATTTGTTTTAGCAAGACTGCATTCTTCATTTCAAGGAGAAACACTGCTTGACTTCTTACACCTGCAAACAAGGTTATGTATGATGAAGATGAAAAGCGAAACTTACAAAAAGTGACCTCTACCTATAAGGTATATTTTTTCCTTCTTATAATGAAACCCTTGAGTCTGTTCTCTTTTGAAAAATACTATGTGCCTCTTATTCCTCTTTGCGATGGTCCAGGGCACTCAGGATTGACTCATTCAGAATTTCCTCCAGAGATTGTGTTCAGGGTAAATGTCCCAGTGTTTGAAGTATGAGGATTTTGTTTGCAGATTTTTCTTCCTGTCTCTATTTGTATGACAAAGGGCATGTTCTAGTTATTTAGGCGTGCAAACAGTTTCTCCAGGAGAATCAAAACACATTTAGACATGAGCTGAAATCTTGTTCCATAAGCTACATAATGTAAGGCTGATAATGTCAGGTTAATAATGTTTCTAGTCTGAGTAGTTTTCCAGAAAGAAAGCATTTTCTATTCCCCCTGCCCAGTGAGGCTCTGGTGGGATCTCTTTCATTGTTGGGAAGCTCTTGAAGACAGCAGGAAAGCTGAAGGGGTGGCAGGATGGTTAGTATTATTGTTAGATATTTTTATTGGTTAGTTTATGCCTACAGTAATACCTTGGTTTATGAGCATTATTCATTCGGGAAGCATGCTTGTAAACCAAAACACTCTTATATCAAAGCAAATTTCTCCATATGATATTTTGGAAACTCAGATGATTTGTTCTGGGGGTCTCACTGAACACATACTGTACACACAAAATGCCAAAATTCACAAAAGACGTTGGCTAGATGTCAACATCCACACCATGGTTTTGGTACCTGGCTATGGAATCTGCTCTGTCTGGGGCTAACAACTGGATTTTACTCTCTGTTTCTAATGTGACAATAATAAAGTGCAACTTGTACCCATATACGCACTTGACTACCTGCCCAAGGACTGGAAAAAGTTTGAAAAAAGAAGAAAACATGTTGAAAATGAATTAAAGAAAAATATAAAAATAAAGAAAAATGAAACACTAGCCTGCACTCCTCTTTGAAAACTTTCCTAGGTGGTGCAAGGGAGACTTTCATTCCTCTCTCCCTTTGCTTTAGAGGCTGCCTGACATGGAATGTTCCAATCACCTGCAGTCCAGCAGGTGGAGGGAGGGAAAGCCACCTTTGGCTCACTTGTGATCATGTGACCTGCTCCAGTACTTGTATATCAAGACATTAGTTGTTGATTGAGGCAAAATTTAGAAGAAATGTTTATTTGCCTTGCAAAACACTCTTAAACCAAGTTATTCTTAAACCAAGATATTACTGTATTGTGTTTCCCCAGTATACTAAGTACTCGTGCAGTGGTTAAATGCCCGTACTGCAGCTAAAACTGTGCTAACGACCTGGGGTTCAATCCCAGGTAGCAGGCTCATGGTTGACTTAGCCTTCCATCCTTTCGAGGTCAGTAAAATGAGAAACCAGCTTGCTGGGGGGGGGCAATTTGAAGCCTGCATACTGTAAACCGCCCAGAGACTACTTGAAGTGGTATGGGGCGGTATATAAGCAGAACACTTTTCTTTGCTTTTTTACTGTATTTCCCATGGCATACGGATCACCAGCTAGCAACCAGAGTATGCAACTTTTTAAATTAATGGGTCAGTGGAAAGTGGCATGGCCCACATGTTGTTCTAATGGCTGGAATGTGCTCCGGTGTGGGGTGGCAAAGCAACATATGTTATTTTTCCATGTATAAGACTATATTTTTGTCTAAAATTGTTAGACTAAAAAATTGAGGCTTGTCTTATATGTGGAAGTAAGCTGAGGACAGAACTACGCAGTGGTGAAACTGTGAATTTGGGTTGGAAGAGTGGGGTTGTGTTATACACTGGGGTATCTTATAGACTGAAAAATATATGGCATTTGTTAGGTCAGTTTTCATCCCTATATTTGTTCATTTAGTCATTGCTATTTCTTTCAATAATATCAAAAAATATTGGCCACTTTTCATGTGGTAGTGTCATGAAATATTTCTATTGTCATCCTAGTTCTGTGTAGAATTTGCAAGAAAATGTGATTGAGGACCAATATATCTTGGGGAATGGCAACAATATTTTTGCATATATCTGAATAATGTATAATGATTTATACATTATTTCTCTCCTCTCCCATTTCTCTGCTCTTATGTGTTCCTCTACTTTGAAAACCTTTTCTGTTAGGTACCTGGTATGAGCTTTGACTAGTAACTCTTAAGATGAAATATATTTCCCTTTCAGTATTTTATTTGATTTAGAATTCAATTTTTAAAAGAATAGAAATTTAGAGACCTGCTTTGAAATACTGTAGTCTTGGTACAATACTGTGCCATATTATGTCTGAGCCTTCTCCAGAATAGAAGATAATAGCAAACATGCTTTTCTTTCCCGTATTTCTGATTGCCTCGATTGATGGATCCCTTTAGGACAGTGATGGTGAACCTTTTAGAGATTGAGTGCCCAAACTGTGATTTAAAACCCACTAATTTTTCTCAAAGTGCCAATAAAGCAATTTAACCTGAATACAGGTGGCTGTGAAGGGGCAATGTCAGGTGCCCACAGAAAGAGCTCCTCCGAGGGTCACCTTTGGCACCCGTGCCATAGGTTCGCCAACACTGCTTTAGGAAGTCATGATTCAGATTCAGAAGTTTTCCATGGCATGATGTTACTGCTTCAGCCGGTCTCTTAGCTTTCAGGAGCTACGAAAACTATAGGGGGTCTCTGTGTGTTCAGGGTCACTGGATCTCATTCCTGATCTCAAATGATTGTTCTGGGAGTTGGTTGGAATTATTGTTGGCCTTTTGCCCTGCCCCTTTCTGATTCATGCGTTGTCAATTGAAGGTGACCACTGAGACCTCATGACCCTGCTATAAGAGGTGTGGATTCCGCGAGGATGTTAAATCACCACTGCCGAAGGAACCCTGAGCTACAGGAAGAGTTGCAGATCCAGGCTGCCGTGGCTGCTGGGGATGTACACACCGTGCGCAAGATGTTAGAGCAGGGCTATTCTCCCAACGGCCGGGACGCCAACGGTTGGACGTTGCTTCATTTCTCAGCCGCGCGAGGGAAAGAGAGATGTGTCCGCGTGTTCCTCGAGCATGGAGGTTGGTTGACTTGGAAGGAATGTCTGGTCATCGGGAAAGCACTTCTGAATTCTTTTGCCTTTTATTTTGACCGTATCTCTCTCTCTCTCTGCAGCTGGCAACACACAGTTTAATGGCAAGCGGGGTATATTTTAACTTAAGATTCCCTTGAGGTATAATGATAATGGAGCAATTTTAAAAAAATGAGCATGCTGTTATCCCTATTGGGTAATTGCACAGTTCACCACACAGCGGCACTTTTCTGTTTAGTGTCTCAAGTATTACTCTGATTTGGCAAAAAGAAAAAGGTTAATTTTTTTTTAGTTCCTTCCTTGGAAGGAAAGACCAGTAGATGTTTCTGTATGCGACAGTCTCTTCCACTTGTACCATAAACCTTTGGGAGGGATGTTTTCTATGTTTTATAAAATTATTTGGAACTGATTTAGTGGTGTATAAGCTAGGGACAAGTTATGAATCAACAACATTGAGATGAGCCATCATAAAAACTGAAACCATGAATACTTGGAGTAGCTGTTCATGAGAAAATCGGTACTTTTGCAACAGCTGATAAGTGTGGTCGGACTCCTTCAGCAATACTGTTCGCAATGTGGAAGTAGCAGTTTGTAGCATGGTACATGTCAGTGGTTCCCAGCTCTGGGTCACCAGATTTTATTTATTTTATTTTTCACACTTATATACCGCTCCTACTTCCTGAGCGGGAACTCAGATGTTCTTGGTCTGCAGCTCCCAGAAATCCTGGCTAGTGTAGTCATTGATGAAGAGTTCACAGAGTTTTAGTCCACAAACATCTAGGGACCCAAGGTTGAGAACCTCTGATATATGTATGCAAATCTACTAGAAGCAGAAATATTTAATATAAGAAAACTGGAGCAGTTATCTTCATATACTTAAATACCACATACAGTATAAGAATTGATGTTCTGGTTATGGTGTTTTAATTATTGAGGTCTGTTTTGGGTAGTTCACACTCTGGTATTGGATCAGGTTCCACTTGCTTAAACTGTATCTGTGCATTGAAATGGTGAAAAAGTGAGTGTCCCGGTGATTCAGTACTAGAGCTTTCTAGGGCAGTCCCATCTGTCCTTGTGTGCATGTCCTCTACAAAGAGGAAGGACTTCCCATTTAATGGTAACTAATAACCATATGGGCTTCTAATAAGGGGTGGTTTTTGCAACAAATTAATGTTCCAAGCCTGGCAGGGGGACAGTGGGGAATTGGAAATATAGAAAGATGAGCTTCACAGAAGTATATCAGGTATTTGGGAGCTCCAGTGTGAATTTCAACAAGCCCAATCCCTTGTGTGGTGCAGTGTTGGAATAGATACAGTGATGGCGAACCTGTGGCACGGGTGCCAAAGGTGGTACTCAAAGCCCTTTCTGTGGGCACCTGACATGGCCCCTTCATAGCCACCTGTATACAGGTTAAATTACTGTATTGGCACTTTGCAAAAAAATTAGTGGGTTTTGAATTGCTGTTTGGGCACTTGGTCTCTAAAAGGTTCGCCATCACTGGAATAGAACATGTTCTAAATCTGATAGTAAATCCTTGTTGGGATAAATGGAGCCAGAAGGTGGCAGTATGGTGCCTGCAGAGCAGATTCAGGACAGAGTAATTTTTTAAGGACTGTAGATATCCAATATTCTCCATCTCATTTGTGTATATCTATATATTTGTTGAATACTGCTTGACTACCAAATGTTCCTGGCACTCAATAATACCTGATTTCACTATTTGCGAGCAGAATATTATTTGCCATCTAATGTACAAAAGTACATTGTTCTGCTTCAATTAAAAGTATAGCAAAGTCTGTTTCTGTACTTTTCCCATTGACGCAACACTGGAGCTTTGCAGCTTTGGAGTGGACCAAACACCTGAAGGAGCAATCCTTAGTGCAGAGGAAAACTTTCATTCCAATATTCTCTTCTTTGATGAATGTCCCTAGTCAGTTAATTTGGAAAGCACTTATATCAACAATTTTAGCAGGATGTCGATGTGTAGTATACACTTAATATCATCATGCAGTTAACATTGAATGGCGTTTTGCCTTGTTTTCTGTCAGAATTTGATGATAGCTCAAGTTATTTGCTAGCTGGCGGTTAACGAGATTTCCAAGAATTAAAAGTTCACTGTTTTGAGAACAGTTTTTTTAACTTGTGCACCAAAAGGGCAGGGTAGTAAAGATGGGGCACTGTTTCTGGGCTCACTGGAGGAGGTGGGGCTCAGAAGCTGCGATCACCTGTTCAGATGAGAAACGAACCGGCAGAAACCAGCAGTTTGGCGGTTTGTACCCCTCTGTAAGTAGCAGTTATGATGCGTGGAGGTAACCCCCCAAACCAGTAATACTATCTGGAAGTTGAGTCAACTTCCAGATAAACTCACCTGGATGACTGAGAATCTTCACAGACAACCAGTAATACTGAGTCCTGGATTCCAAGTACCATATCAGTTGTGTATGAGCACAGTAACTGCAGGGAAGGGAGATGAAGAAAATAATATGCAAACCTGGTTGTTTTCCTTTAAACTTCTTGAAAGCAGTTGGGGGGGCGGTGCTGGTGGACAAACCTGTGCTGTTTCTTGGAATTTCAACATTTTACCATATCCTTTCTTTCCATATACTTTAAATGCTTACATTCTTGCAAAATCTTAACATTCTGCGAAATGGCAAGCCCAGGTTATTTTCATTTTTTATAGAAAGCAGTTTTTATCAAGATGATCTGGAATAAGATATAGCTCACGTGCTTTGGGAATGCTGCAGACCACGGAGGACCTTCTTTACCTAATTCAGTAGAACACCCCCCTCACACACACACACACCCAAAACAAGCTCAGTCTGCCAGACCACAATACATCCGCACCTTGGGCCAGCAGATGTTGCTACACATGCTTCTCTTTAAGATCAAGAAGCACAAGGGAAAACAAAACACCGAAAGAAGCATGAAATGTTAGAACTGGGGGGCTGGGTGAGGGGGGCCTCGGGTAGGTAGAACTACCTTGGGCAGTTGGCTTTAGGGTATATAACGGAAACTTCATCCTGTGAGCAGCTCTGTCTATTAAATATATTTGCTTTCTTTTTATGCAAAACGCAGTCACAGGGTAAACTGACTTGAAAGCATATTTAATTTTCAGGGCTCAGCCACTGTTTTAATATATTCATATATTCCTCCCAAATCAAAATCAAATTCAAATTTTAGTTGTAATCTATTTCAAATTCAAATTGATGAGAAACACAGGTTTTGAGCTATTCTTTTTGTTTGCAATCTTGATACGTATTATTCATTATAACAGCACATTAAAACATTTTTCTAGCAGTGATATATTAAGCACCCATATCCTAAAAAAACAGCATGTTACTTAAACATGTAAGAAACTATCCTGTTGATAAGCTTCTAGTTTACCTGCATTGCATGGGCAAGTAACAATTAGTTGCACTCAACGGCAGTTGTGAAGGTGTTTAGGTTTTATGAGGTAGATCTTTAATGATCTGAATGATATCTTATGTTCACTCTTACGTTCATTTAATGATATCTTATGTTCACAATGAAATAATAATAATATATATCAAATGTGTGAGATTTTAATAATGCACTGTTTTAAAATATGTCTATTGCCCAGAGCTATGCCTTTAAAATGCAGCAAACCTCACTCTTATCGGTCCTTTGAAGGAGAAAGGTGGGATAAAATATATTTTAAATCAATAAATAATATAATTCAGCTTTTAGATAAGCTTTCAATCCTGAGGGGCACTGCTTAGTTAGAAATTCACAAAAGGTGCGGGGTATGCAGTGGTTGCACCTCTTACTATCAGCTAAAGCTGAGAAGATCCACAATAAAACTGTGCTTGTCTTAAGCATTGGAAGTAGACGGGGATTACTCCATTTTTTAAATTTTGTAATGTTTGTTTAAGTAATAAAATGAATAAAATTATGTTTCAAGAGAATTGGTCAAAAGACAAGGCCATTTACGTTCCTTGGATATCGCTTCCAGTAATTTTAGCAGTGCATGGGAAATAAAGTTTTCTCAAACTGCTTAATGATGGCTAATTCTCTGCACTTTTTTTTTTGAAACTTTAGCTGACCCGACTGTGAAAGACTTAATTGGAGGCTTCACCGCTCTGCATTACGCAGCCATGCATGGCCGAGCCCGGATTGCGCGCCTGATGCTGGAATCGGACTACCGCGTTGATATCATCAATGCGAAGAGTAACGACGGTTGGACTCCCCTCCATGTGGCGGCTCATTATGGCAGAGATTCGTTTGTACGGCTCCTCTTGGAGTTCAAGGCTGAGGTTGACCCTCTCAGTGACAAAGGTACGACGCCACTTCAGCTGGCCATTATCCGGGAGAGGTCCAGCTGCGTCAAAATCCTCCTTGATCACAATGCCAACATTGACATTCAAAATGGCTTCCTCTTACGATATGCTGTGATCAAAAGCAATCACTCGTATTGCCGGATGTTTCTCCAGAGAGGAGCGGATACAAACTTGGGGCGATTAGAGGATGGACAGACACCGTTGCACTTATCGGCTCTTAGGGATGACGTGCTGTGTGCACAGATGCTATATAACTATGGTGCAGACACTAATACGAGGAACTATGAAGGACAGACTCCACTGGCAGTTTCAATAAGCATTTCTGGAAGCAGCCGACCTTGCTTGGATTTCCTGCAGGAAGTAACACGTACGTATATTGTAAATGTTTAATTAGCTTTATGTAGTGGTCTTTGATGAAGGGTGCTGCTAGGATGTTGTTTAAAATGAAAACAGAGCTACGCTCGTGGGACACTCCTCTAGAGAAAGGAAGAAATTCAGGGCTGACTGATTCCTCCCCCTATTTTCTGCACTCTTAACATGCCCCCCCTCACTGTTTCAGAAATTGAGTGGGGGAGCTGCTACTTAATTATTTTATTCCTTATGTCTATAAAGAAAAGCATCTTGTCTTCTGTCTCTTAAAGTTATAGAGTGGGAACACTAAGTAGTTTCTGATCCTCCTGTGACATTGCATTATTCAAAAAAATATTATTAGCACAATCACAAGACATTTCACCCAAGAGATTCCTTTTTCTAACAGTTGATTGGCAGCTACTCCCGGTTTGTTTTTGTTTCTGCTAATGGTGCTTGTGTCATCTGACTGGAAGAATAAAATGGTAAGGTGGATTAGATAGCACCAGACCATCGTTCATTAAGGCTACACAACAGTGTGCAGTTGGGCCACCACATAGCTATGGCATGCTAGCAAAAACAACTGGAGTGTGGTAAGCCGTAGACTGGCCTCTGTTTAGCAGCAAGCCCCCTCCCCGACTTTCTAAGCATTGCTGAGTTGTGGGTTTAGCTATGCACATTTTTGGTGTCTAAAAAGGCAACGAGACATTTCAGAAATACTAGTCCTCGACAAAGAGGCTTGGAGATACAAATGTATTATCAAGGTCTGGTTTATCATTGCATGAATGAGTATCAGGCTCTCCCTGGATTTGTTTTTTCTTTTTCCTTTCATATCTTTGATCATTTCCTCTTTCCTGGCATATCCTAATTTGTTTTTACATTTGAAATGAGCATCTACAGTTGCTGTAGGGAAAAGGGGTGAGGTAGTACAGAAGCCCCCATGTCATCCATGATACGTCTTAAGTGACTCATCTTGTGCATAGTCCCTTTGAGTTGCTAGTTAAGGTTGGGATGTATTCTTGGTGTCGCTAGAAAAAAATTAAATTACTTATTTACGCAGAGAACAAATGGATCCCGTATAGGGACATGAGATTTTGTTTGGATTTAAATCCCGTCTCTTATATAGCCTTTTTTTTTTCACCTAAAAGACAGTTTTAATTCATTTTCTCACTATTTTTTAATAATAGCTCTTTTGTGAAATATCTTCGATTGTTAGCTGTAGTTCAGAAGATTTTTTTTTCATTGACAGTTGCCGGTTGAATTGCAACAATTGTAACAGCAAATTGCTGCTTATTAATAAAATGGCTAACATCCCAGTTGTGACTGGCGTGCAGCTAAAAACATGAAGGAGTGGCAACCTGTTAATTAGCAGTAATTTGGCAATGCACAATTATGCCATTGTAGACCCGCAATAGAAATCTACCCATTATGTATGAAAGCTGCTTTCATACCTTTCCTTTCTCTTCAATGTCTGGGTAAACTTCTCAGGCTTCTAAGAGACTTGAAACATTGTTGCTAGTTGCATTCATCCAAGTTCTGCTTGATTATCGCATGTATCAGTCCAAATACTGTCCACAGGCAACATCATTTCAAAACTGACAATAATTGCAATATTGTTTGGAGTAAGTGCTTTCTGTTAGCATTCCAAATGCCTGATTTTTTGTTACCAGGGGTCCTTAAACGGATTTTATTAATTTCAAGAGCAAGCAAGCCACCACAGCTGCTTCTTTGCTAGCAGTTTCATTTCTTCCTCCAACCCAATGATTACTATGGGGCAGTTACTGGGAGGGCCACGGCAGATCCCCGCTCCCCCACCTGCCCCCTTTTTCCATGGACTGTTATCTACGGGGTGGTGGTGGATCCGCCCGCTGTTTGAAAACGTTGAGGACCCCTGCTTTAAACTTTTATTAATCTCAGTTTCTAGATTCATTTCTTCCAAAAGTACTATTTACTGAAGCTGGCTTATCTACTTGAAAATATTGCTATTTTTAGAAAAATCTTACTCCAGTATCTCCTCCCACCTTATTTGCTTAATATTACAGTAATTGTCAAATGTGCAATATTGTATATACATACAATAGCCATGACTTAACTTGCAAATACAATAGCAAGATTCTTCTGGGGAATGGAAATTCTCCCTGTTCTATCACACCTTCCCACCTTTTTCACATTTTATCTTAATATGTTTTTCAAATGAAAAAAAAAAACAGCTAGCTGTTGTTAGTTATCTTAAATAGATACAGATCACTTCAATTATTTGCTATTCTTCTCGCTTGCATTTTCCTAGCAGTTCCTTGATATTTTTCTCTCCTGTTTTGAGAAACCATTAGAACCCTCAACACCAAATAAAATGGTTAGCCTTTAAAGTACTGCAGTATTTTGGTTTTAATCCACCCACCCCATTTTCCTTTCCTTTTTTTCTTGGACAAGTGATTTCCTTATTTTCAGTTGAACAGAGAAATAAACCCTTTTTAAAACATTATAACTTTTGGGAGTGGTGTTTGGCTTCAGCTTTTCACATTCTTCTCACTTCACGTCCAGTTAGTCAGCCTATCTTGAACCATTCTAGTGTAGAGTTTTTCTGCAATATTTTTCTGTTCAGCAGGCCTTTTTGGTTGTGGTTTTGGTTTTCATGCTTTTGCTTTGATATTATTGAAATTATTAAAAATAATTTTGAGTGCTTTTCTGCTGCTCATTTACTCTAGATATGTTTTTAATGTAGAGGCTATAATCTTTAGCACAAGGATATATTTTGTTATGGAAGTGAATAGAACTGATTTTCAATGAAGTGAAAAATGATTTGGCTTTATTACATTTAGCCCGTTGTTTATTTTTAATTATTTGAATAATATTTTTCACAATTTAGTTCTAAGAATCCAGTTTCTTGTGTTCTGTGGTCTTGATATAGATGCTCCCGGTTTTTACTGTGTATCTCTTCTTAACCATCAAAATATATTGCTGTGCTTTCATTCATGAATTTTATGGTGTGAATGAGTGGAATTTTGCTTTATTTTTCTTCTTTCCAATCACCCTCCTCCTCCAATCTAAGCCGAGTCTTGCTTTGTCACATTCTGTTTCATGTCTGTTCCCCAGTTATTCAGGATCATTGTCCTTGTGTCTCTGTGTTGCCTTTAGCTGTTTTTGTACACTGTTTAGAATCCTCTGACAATGAATGAATATCCTATATCAGTGTTGGCGAATCTATGGCACAGGTGCCAAAGGTGGTATTCAGAGTCCTTTATATGGGCATCCGACATCGCCCCTTCACAGCCACCTGTATTTAGCTTAAATTGGTGTATTGGCACTTTGCAAAAAATTAATGGGTTTTGAATCGCAGTTTGGGCATTCAGTCTCTAAAACAGGGGTGTCCAAACTTTTTGCAAGGAGGGCCGGATTTATTGAAGTGAAAATGTGTGGGGGCCGACCATTCAGCCGCATTTGGGGCCTGGGCCGGAATTTGGACAAGTCTCTGTAACATGCAAGGAGGCAGGGAGGACGCTGCAGCAACCGAGCCGGGGGGGCGGGTAGGTTGGGCAGGTGGCTGGTTGGGTGGACAGAGGCAGGGAGGGCAGGCAAACCATAAAGCTGCAAGCTGATGTCTCCATCCAGTATGGGGAGAGGCCAGCTGGCAGGCATGCGTGACAGGCTGAGCCAGCGGGGAAAAGAAGCCGTGAGCCACTTGAAATTTGAAAACGGGCTGCATTTGGCCCCCGGGCCTGACTTTGGGCATGCCTGCTCTAAAAGGTTCACCATCACTGTCCAATATAGCCTCTTCCCCACACAGCACTGTAGAAGCTTCCTTCCTTCCTTCCTTCCTTCCTTCCTTCCTTCCTTCCTTCCTTCCTTCCTTCCTTCCTTCCTTCCTTCATGCCTTCCTTCCTTCATGCCTTCATGCCTTGATGCCTTGATGCCTTGATGCCTGTCAAATTGTACCAATATGGGAATGATTCTTGGGGGTGCTTTAGTGTACTCAACCACTCCCAGCTTTTTGGCACTGCAGAGTTGCTGAAAGCCAAGATTCTAACTAGTCCTCATATTATCAGTTTTGCTAAAGGACTGGTTCACATGGGAGCTTCCTTATGTAAATACGTCCAGTTTTGGGGAAAGAGCTTTTATTCTGCCTACAAACAGAACAGCATGAAAAGATGGTCTCTATAATAAGTGACAATTACAGCTGCATTTCATTTTGTGTGATATGAAAGCCAATGGCTTTCTTTTGGCATTGACTCTGCAAGTTGATTTTGGCAGGCAGTCCTTGGGTCTGATATCAAAATGTGCAACTCGGCTTGTGAAATGCATTACTCTTTTACACTGTCAGCAAAGTGGCAGTGCCTCACTCTGAGCAGCTTCCGGTTTAATGATAGAGGTCTAAGCAAGAAAGCATGCAACGGCTGAGGTTCGGTTGCCCTGCTATGACATGAGTCTGGAGGTGTATTGCCTCAAGTGAAATAATCTGTATAGCAGTGTTCCTTCCACGTGGAAAGGGCCACCTTGTTGTCCTTTAGAGGAAGATGACTAGTGTGCCGCAAGATGTTGCCTGGTGTGCGTGGGAAAAATTGAAAAATTACTTTATATATAGTCAATATAGGCAGAGTTAAATTTTTAACATTTTCTAATGTGATTTTTTTCATGAAACAAGTGTGCCTTTGCCCAAAAAAGGTTGAAAAACACTGCTTTAGAGGAAGATGACTAGCAGAGGCAGGAAAAATTCTTAATGTGGAGCAATTTGTTCCAAATGCATGCTCTTAAGTCAAGCTACTCTTAAGTTGGGGTACCTATCTAAAAATTGAAAAAATAAGTTAAAAATGAAAAAAAATGTAAGTCGAGCAGACCATATCTAAAATTTGTAATGCGGCAGTTAAAATGCCAACATTTTTTCACTCTTAAGTCGAGCTGCTCTTAAGTCGGGGTACCACTGTATTCCTTCCATTGCAACAGGATTTCAGCCAGGATCAGATACTGTCTCCTAAATAGAGGCAACTACATTACATTTGGTATCTCTTTAACTATTATTTAAAATTGAAAGAATTTGTGCATTTAAAACAAAACAAAAACCTTTTAGGCCAGTGGTTCCCAACCTCAGCTCCCCAGATGTTCTTCAACTACAACCCCCAATTATCTTGGCCAGGACAGCTAGTGGTGAAGGCTTTTGAGAGTTTTTGTCACGAGAATTAAAACATAGGGAAACAAGATTGGGGAACCCCCGCTTTAGATCTTCCTTTCCTTAAACACCCATAGCTGGGGAAGAAAAGGACTGTTATGTCCTTCTTTTGTTAAGATTTGAAAAGGTTTGTGGTTGTTTGTACAAATCTTGGTGTTGCTTCCACTGTTGGAATCTTTTGAAATGGCGTCCGTCATGAAATGGGATTCCATGGTAGGTGGCTGGTTTGGTCACAGTCGTAAGGAAATAGAGTGTTCAACATCTTTCACAGGCATGAGAAAAGTTTCCATAACTTAATGTGGAAATTTAAAATGGATTATGTTGGTTGATTAGGCCAGTCCATCTTGATTGTCAAAGCAGACTCACTAGATATCATGTTCCAACCACATTTTGAAAGCTTGCATGTTTTCCTCAAGGACATAACTGGCCTTTTTGTTCAAGCAGGTTCTTTGATACTCCTGCAGTGTTCTGTGTGTTTCTCCCCTCCCAATTCCTTATTCAATCTCCCAATGCCCTGTTTTAAGGGGGCAAAACCTGGCTACCTTTGAGCATTACAATGCAGAATAAAAGTGAAAATGTAAGTCTGAAAAATATAGAAGGAACTGAGCACCTTTCATCTTACTTTCTTAAATAATTCCCATGTAAGAGTAAATCTACATGACTATATATCACTTGTAGTGACTTTAAACTATAACCACAATGCTAATCTAAAATAAAATCAACTTAGAATTAAAAAGCAAATCAATTTGAAGTTGGAGCCTTCATCATTTTAGTTTCTTGTAGCAAACACAACAGTAAGTATCCTGCCAGAATTTATTTTGGCATAAGTTTTCATAGACTGCAGCCCACTTGTCCACTGATGCTATGTTCTACAGAGCTTCGTGGTGCAGTGGTTAAACTGCTGTCCTGTGGCCAAAAGTCAAATAAGATTTGATAAAGTTCAGATAAGGTTAATAAAAAAGAGAAAATTTGGTATTTGAGGTATGTTAGGTTTTGTTACAGGTGCTTACCTGGTACTTGTGGTGCATTGGTTAAATTGTAGTTCTGATCATGAGCCAGGTTCAATTCCAGGTAGATGGGTTGAGGTTCACTCAGCCTTCCATCCTTCCAAAGTCAACAAAGGACACTATTTGCTAGGGTGGAGGTGGCAATGTGTAGCCTGAATAATTAAATAGTAACCCACCCAGAGAGTGCTTTAACTGCTAGGGGCGGGATATAAGCAACATGCATTGCTTTTTACTTCTAAGGTTGGACAGAGGTACCTAAATCCCTAATGGATTTTGTTCAACTTGTGTGAGATATTCTGATGTTTTTGCTGCCATGAGTACCCTTCAAAATCTGGGTCAAGATGAGGCAAAGAAGAGGGAGGGCTTGGTGTGGTATTGTAGTTGGCTACTACAGATTTATTACTCTCCCTCCCTTTCCCTCTCTGTGGGTCATCACAAAAGGCAAGTTAATTGCCCAAGACGCTTAAGTAAAAGGCATAGTACACATCTAGTCCTGAATGTCACTGGCCATTATGTTTCCTCCCCACCATGGAGAAAATATTTTCCATGAACTTAAAAACATGGCCATCTGATCTTGAGCAGCCATGCATGCATAAATGGCATCATCTCTCATAAGGTTGCAGTCTGGTCACTTATATATAGCATCATCCTTATTCATGATCAATCTGCTAATAGCAATTTTAGCCTGGTCCTATTGGATTTCCATTTTGGCAGTGAGGCTTTCACTTTAGCTGCTGGAATCAGAAAGCCACAGTCCCTGTCCTTCCAGGTGTTTCCCAATTTAATTCCCCAAGCCTCTCCCATACTCTTGATTGCTCACCACCCATTGGATACAAGTGCCAAGAAGGAGATTGTTCTGCTTTTACAAATCTTTTTTCCCCAAGGGCAACTTGGTACACTGTGAAGTGCAATCTGACTTACAGCTGCTCCACTGTCTTACTTTCCCCAGAGGCACACAAGGAAATTAAATTGGTGTAGTAGCTGATCTTTAGTTGGTGTTGTGCTCAGACATCCTAATTTTTTTAAAAAAAAAGTGGGAATGAGATGTAGAATCAGTATAAAAACCTCATCACATATTGTCAGGGCATGGTGGCTTCTCTCTGTGTGTTTGTACATGCATTTGTGTCACACAAGAGTATGTTCAATATAGATAGATAGATAGATAGATAGATAGATAGAGAGAGAGAGAGATAGAGAGATAGATAGAGAGATAGATAGAGAGATAGAGAGATTGCATAAAGTGTGTTAGCCACATGGAGCAGTAGCTTTTCAGAGAGCCATTTTCTCAGGGCATTTTAGAAGGAAAGACAAACTTACTTTTTGTTTTGTTTTAAATGTCCAATTTCTTCTGTGCTTCTCAGTCTCGGTAAAGCCACTTCTGTCTATAGGTTTCCTTGTAAGAGAAGTAAAGAACCGTTTTTCATCAATGGTTTGGTATGGCCGTGTTGCGTTGTGAATGATCAGAAGCCTCTGAAAGATTTTCCTTAAACCTTCATGAACAGGTGAACCCTCAATCTGAGAAATTTTATAATGATGGGAAATTTTCTTAAAATCATAGAATCATAGAATCATAGAGTTGGAAGAGACCTCAAGGGCCATGTAGTCCAACCCCCTGCCATGCAGGAACCCACATCACAATATTTCTGACAGATGGCCATCCAGCCTCTGCTTAAAAACCTCCAAAGAAGGAGACTCAACCACCCTCCGCGGCAGCATATTCCACTGCCGAATAGCTCTAGCTGTCATGAAGTTCTTCCTAATGTTCAAATGGAATCTCTTTTCCTGTAGTTTGAAACCATTGCCCCGAGTCCTAGTCTCTGAAGCCATGGAAAACAAACCTGTTCCCTCTTCAATATGACATCCTTTCAAATATTTAAACATAGCTATCATATCCCCTCTCAGTCTTCTTTTAGAGAGGCTAAACATTCCCAGTTCCCTAAGCCAGTGGTCCCCAACCCCCGGGCCGCGGACCGGTGCCGGTACGTGGACCAGTTGGCACCGGGCCGCCTGGGGAGGCCGGGGAGGCTCCTCCCCTTTTCCTCCGCCGCCCTCCTCCTCCTCCTCCTCTTCTCTCCCGCGGGCAGCCGGAGGAAGAGTTGCCGCCGCCGGGCACGGCGCACGGGCGGGGTGGGGAGCCCGGGGCTCCTGGGCGGGCGGGCCCGCCTCCTCCTCCTGGCGGCGGGCGGCAGCCACGGCAGCCGCCCAGGTTCGGCCGCGACTCCACGGCCGGCGGCGGGGCGCCCCGCCGCCGCCGCGGCCGGCTCGGCGGCCCCGGTGGCGCCTCGGGCCGGAGACGCCACCCCCACCGGCCTCCCTCCCCTCCCTCCTCCCACTCGCCCGCCCGAAGGCCGCAGCCGGAGGCAAGCAGCGGCGCAGAGGTGCCCCACCGAGGCGGGCGGCGGCGGCGGGCGCGGGGCACCCCGCCGCCGGCCGCAGAGCCACAGCCGAACCCGGGCGGCTGCCATGGTGGCGGCGGCCGCGCCGCCGCGTCCCGCCTCGGTTGGGGCACCTCTGCGCCGCCGCTTGCCTCCGGCCGCCGACAGGAGGAGGAGGCGGGGACCCGCTCGCCCAGGAGCCCTGGGCTCCCCCCCGCCCGTGCGCGCGGGGAGCGCACGCCCGACGCCCCAGCCGGCAAGCGCCGCCGCCGCCGCTCCCGTGGCCCCCAAGGTACACACGCCAAGCCCCCGCACCTCCTCCTCCCCCTCCTCCCTCCCCCATCCCCCGCCCCCCACACCCTCCCCTGCCCCCATCTCCCCCTCCCCCCCCCCCCCCGGGCCACGGGAAAATAATCAAACAAATGCCGGTCCGTGGAGACAAAAAGGTTGGGGAGCACTGCCCTAAGCCATTCCTCATAAGACATTTCCTCCAGACCCTCAACCATCCTGGTCGCCCTCCTCTGCACCCGCTCGAGGTTGTCAACATCCTTTTTAAATTGAGGCACACAGAACTGGACACAGTACTCCAGGTGGGGTCTGACAAGAGCAGAATAGAGTGGTACTATCACTTCCCTTGATCTAGACACTATCAATCTTTCTAACCTTTGTTAGTAGAACAGTGGAGAAATTCACATTTTTTCTGATCTCAAACTACCATTTTAAACCATTTTAACTAGGCTTTTGTGTGGATTGAACACTTAAACACTAGTTTTACCCTTCCAAGGTAAGCACCCTAGGAGAGGGGGAGGGGGGAGAGAGAGAGAGAGAGAGAGAGAGAGAGCATTTTCTTAAATAGAGCTCTGTTGTACAACAAGCCACAGGAGTATAGAACAGTGGCTGGAGTCAGATTTTCTTCGCAAATAAGGCAATTTTTTTCTTTTTAACAGTTTTGTGTTACTGAGACAATAATTATGATGTCACCAGGCTGTAATCTAATCAAGGAGAACTGGAAAAGGGAAAATAACAGTATAAGAAAGTAAACAATTGTTTTAGGTTTTGAACTCTGAATCATGCCCATATTTCAACTGTAGACTAGCTTCCAGCCCACTGGTCTAACACTTAATTAAGATCTTGTAATAAAATCCTGTAGCTGACCTATTGATATATTTCTGTGCCATCCGAACCCTTTGAATGATTTAAGGACATGCTGCTGTTTTATTTTCACTCTATAGTAAATGGGCAGTTTCTTCCTATATCATCTTGTGTGTGCCAGTCAATCCTGTGTTTGAATGGGAATCCATCAGAGGAACTCGAGATATGGCAGGGGAAGATTCCTGCCTGAAGCCTTGGAAGGCCAGTCCTGCCCCTTATTGTTGTCAATAGAAGTCAACATTGACTATGAATTTGGCTTAGTATAAGGCAATTTCCTGTGTTCCTGATTCTTCGTTTGATGGTTTCGTAATATTAATCAGTCAAGCACTAGCAAACTGATGTTTTTAGATTTGATCCTCACAAGTTTGAAATCCTCTTGTTTCCCATACGAAACATTAAAAAGTCTGCTAGAAGACATTTGCCACGAAGAAATAGCTTATTAGTTGAGACAATAGAAACCTATTGAAATCTCGAGCATCCATCACCTATTGAATTTTTAAAGTACAGTACATTCCTATAGAGTCACCAACTTGTAGTCAGTTAAAATTCCATGTTGGTTCCCTGTCCGTGTTTCTGTCTTCCGTGAAAGAAGGAGTTACACATAACAACCATGGTACATTCCATGGATTCTGCACTTACCCATGTGGCCATTGCACATCGTCCTTCACCACCTTGTCTAAGCAAAGAGTCTTTGAGGCATCTCTCTAGACATCTTCCATCTTCTACATTCATAGATATCATGGATATCTGTGAATATTGGCATCCAGGAGTCCTTTAGGTAGAATTGCCAGGCTATATACTGTATATGTGTTTGTGTGCATTCAGGGTGGATTTTAGATAGATAGATAGATAGATAGATAGATAGATAGATAGATAGATAGATAGATAGATAGATAGATAGATAGATAGATAAAGATTTTTTATTTTTTATTTTTATATATATCAGATTTTATATATATATCAGATTTTCTAAAATTTAATTGCTTTTAATCTCTCTAAAGATCATGCTCTAGTTAAGATACATTATAGTCCAAAGGTTATTCATCATGAAATTAGTTTTTAATTATGTAGCATAAGGCTGTATTAATCCATTCACTGTCATGCTCTCCCAGAGGTTTCTGATTATTTGGGGCAATTTTTTTTATCTAGAAGATGTTATCAACAATGCTTGGTTTTGCTATTTCCAAAAATGTGTATTCGGATCTGCAACAATAACATGCCTCCTTAATACCAAAAAATGTTATAAAATAAACATCAGAATTGAGGGAAAGACCTTAATTCCCTTGTTCTTCTGCAAATCTATGTACATAGAATCAACCCCTTTACCCCTTTTTACTTGCTATGTTTCAAGAAGTTCAGTGAATAGAAGGTTGCTTGGAATGGAATAGGTCTGCACAAGGAGCAAAGGTTGAGGAGGGAGAGGGGCAAGCAGTAAAATGAAAGGGAAACCTTTTGAGTACAGTCCTCCACATCTTGAGATCTTTATGTGTATTGAGGCCTGAGGGTTATCATATTATTCTCATTCTCATTCTCTCCCTGTAATATTATTGTTTTGGTTAAATAAAACTATTTAAATTGTTATTATTAATGATTATTTTTCTCCTTCCAATAAAGTACAATAGAACAGTACAAATATGAATGATTAACCTATTAATCTGGAGACAGTTCACCTTGCAATAATTTCATAATTATGTATCTATATATTTCTAATGGTATATAGCCACCAAGTCAGTAATTATCTGATACAACTGTAAAACTAATTTGAAAATTTATTCTTCTAAAAATGAAACCTTCATCTAGTTGTAAATAATAAGATTAAAACAACTCCAGCAAAAATGAGTCTTTAAGTAGAAAATCATGATTTAAATCGAGCCTTACTGACTCGGTTTAAATCAGATCCACTCTCTGTGCATTACTGAAGATTGATTGAACTTAAACGTAAGGCAGTTTTCACTTAGAGGTAGATTCCAAATTTACTATGATGGACTAGAACTCTGGAGAACAGTGGAAAGCCATGGAAACTTACGGGGGGGGGTGAGACTAGGAAAACCATTCCTTAGATATCTCACTTACTTTCAAAGTCCTATTAGGATTAGCAAGGCCCCACCTGGAGTATTGTGTACAGTTCTGGTCACCGCATCTCAAGAAAGACATAGTGGAACTGGAAAAGGTGCAGAAGAGAGCGACTAAAATGATTACTGGGCTGGGGCACCTCCCTTATGAGGAAAGGCAAAAACATTTGGGCCTCTTTAGTATGGAAAAAAGGCTCCTGAGGGGGGATATGATTGAGATGTACAAAATTATGCAGGGCATGAGTAAAGTGGATAGAGGGAAGCTCTTCTCCCTCTCACAAAATACCAGAACTAGGGGACATCCATTCAAATTGAGGGCTGGGAGAGTAAGAACAGACAAAAGAAAATCTTTTTTTTACCCATCGCGTCGTTAGTCTGTGGAACTCCCTGCCACAGGATGTGGTGATGGCATCTGGCCTGGATGCCTTCAAAAGGGGATTGGACAGATTCCTGGAGGAAAAGTCCATCACAGGTTACAAACCAAGAGGGAGATGTGTAATCTCAAGGCTTAAAACTGAGGTACTTCAAGGGCCGGAGGCAGGGGAGTGGTATCAGGAGACAGATATCTAGTCTCGTGTGCACCCAGAGGCATCTGGTGGGGCCGCTGTGAGATACAGGAAGCTGGACTAGAGATGGGGCGTTGGCCTGATCCAGCAGGGCTCTTCTTATGTTCTTACTACAAGTCAGCTCCATCTTTTAAAGAACAAGAAAATTGACTGCAGTAATAAAGACTTCCTTGAAGGCAGTTTCTCAAACACATTTCACTGTTAGGAGCAGACGGAAGGCTTAACGGGATTGGTATTGGGTCCTTTGGGTACCAGTTTTGAAAAACCTTTTAATTGTGTTAGTTTTTTTCAACCTTCACAAAGATTCTGTACTTATTGTGCTTTAACTCATTAGTTCAAGCCTGGTTCATCCCCTTCTTTTGCTTGTCTTGCATTTTCCAAATTACTCACAATATTCTACATTTACCAAAAGAAGGTTCACTGGTGTTGGTCTGTAATCCCTCCCCCCCCCTGCTTTTTTTCATTCAGAGGCAACCAAGAATGAATAAGTGCTCTAGACACCCAGAGCCAGTAGATGTGGCAACAAGTGCTTAACACCAGAAATGCCCATTATTAGCACATTCCCAGGAAATACTCTTCAGCTTATCAGGAAGAAATGTCAAGATGCCTAATAATCAGGTTCTTAGGAATTCCCTCTTCAGCATGGATTGACTTTCTTCTGCTATTCCATTTAGAACATTGGCCATATGTTGTTTAATTTTCAAAAGAAGAGATTTGGACTGTGTCATGTTTCTATGGATTATACTGAGCTTTTGACATTCACTTGTGAACGCTAGCAAATGTGAATGTTCAGAAACCCTAAGGCATTCTAATGGAAAGCTGCCTTTATTATGACTGTGGGTACTCAGGGGCGTTGCATTCAAAACATGAAAAAGGTGCATATATATTTCAACATTCCCGAAATCTGTCCGGGATCATCTGTCTTCAGCTGCCATAAATCTGACAGTGTGACATGTCATTTTCCCCACTGCATAAGGTAGAATTGCAAGAAGGTGGGGTTTTCTGCTTTTCTCTTTCAGCTTTCCTTCCCCCCCCAAACAAAAAAACTTGGCCTTTGCAAGACATATTAATCCCTTTTTCTCTTTCTAGGGCAACCCCGGAATCTGCAAGATCTATGCCGAATTAAAATCCGCCAGTGTATAGGCCTTCAAAACCTCAAACTACTTGATGAACTACCAATTGCCAAGGTCATGAAAGACTACTTAAAACACAAATTTGATGATATCTGACATGTTCGCAAAAAGACTATGGACAATAAGCAGGATTAATCGATATTCCAGATACCTTTCAAAGGCTGGTCACCTTGCACAACGTATATCCTATGCAATTTCTGATATTTTTTTGGGTTTTGTTTTTTCCCCGAGAAGTCAGAAGGCAGATATACAATTCCTTAAGGAGAGGAGGTGTTTTATACCAAATGCTAGAAGGTCTTAATTTTTTTTTAATTTCTTGGTCCAAGTTTACAAGATTTCAAGGTTTCTAAACAACTCCACAATTGTGGGTCTTGTTCATGTTGTCCTTCTTTTCTTTTTTGCAGGGGGAGTTTTTCTTTGTTTTTAAAGTATCACTTCTGAAAACCTAAACTTGCAGCTTTGAATGAAGAAGGAAAGAACACTGGTTATTTAAAGGAAGTCTTTCCCCTCCGACCCCCCAGGTTGTACTGTGAGATAGCTGAATTAATACGAAACAGATTAAGGACAGTCAGGTATTGCTGTTTTGTCTGTCGTTGGTGAGGAATCCTGGGCACACGCCTTTCCAATGAAGAGGCAGCCCCCTCGTGCTGTTCCTACAAAGGGACAGATACAGCCCACCTGTGTATGCCCCATAAAGAGTCCTGACAACTGAGTGGAATCCATGTGAACATAACTCAGCCCAGAATGTTTCTCGGAATCATGGCTCCGGCTTATAACTAGAGTGTTAAGAGTTTACCAGAAACATGTCAGCTCTTTGGAAACATTGCCACCTTTATTCTTTTTTTGTTTTGTTTTTGTTTTTGTTTTTAAGTACAAGTTGGATCTTAAACATAATTATTGCTGTTCAGAAGTCCATATGTCTTGCCCCTTCCTTTGATGCCAGTACGTGAGTTGCTGTTTGTAATTAAGTTTTACACTGCTCAGATGCCTCTGTGGTCTCTGTATTATTATTTTTCTCCTATAAAAGCATTAACAGAAAGCGAATCTAATTTCAAAGCCATTGCATCCTGTTTCTCATATAGTGTCTCACGTGCAATAATTTTTTTCCATCTTGCTTTCTCCATCACATGTGACTTTCACACATTCCTGCCCTGGCCTCAGAGGGATGTTCGTTGCTATTCATATTCCTGCTTTTTTAAATTAGAGTTTTTGTTATCCCATCCCAAATTTCCGAGATAACTTTTGATCAGGCTTCTGTTTACCCAGCAAAAGGCCAAATTCTCCTTGTAAAAAGCTCAACTGGCAATTTGTTCTAATTTTTAAAAGGAAGCTATGTACTTTGCTTTGAGTTTATTCAAAATCCTACTTTGCTCACATGCACCATGTGAAAATTGTGCACAGCTCAGAATGCCTGCTAATACTAAGTATAACCACCCATATGTACCTTGCCTATACACCAAGCTGTGTAAACCTGAAATCTAGAATTTCCAGATTTGAATGTAAACCCTCTGTGCCCAGTTCCCATTGATGTTTATGATGAACCACACAGGATTGGGCATATCACAACAAAAGTAACATCCATGCTGCCTCCCCCCCCCCAAGTTTTGCTTTTGGGAATGCTGTATGAAATTTGACTTTCTCACTGTCAAGAAAATAATTATCATAACTTTGCAAGATATAATATTGCCTTCAGTTAACATTACGCATTACGATGTTGACTCTCAATTCGGTAAAACGCTTTAGAAGGAGAGAGCTGCAGAATGGATTTCTGGAGGCTGTCCTCTCCATATACCATTGGCTTTTATCAATATCTGCCATGATCTTGACAGCTAGAGCTTTTGGTTTAGATTCTAAGATATGCATAGGTTGCTTCTGAAGATAACTGCTGGGGTCAGAGTTGTCTTTAAGGTGCACGGTGGCTCAAGCGTACAGTGCTTGCGCCCCCTCCTTCTGAGCAACATTTCCCCTCCTCTGTACACCCACAGTGAATATTTCCAGACCTTTGGATTCCGGTCCCCTTGGGGTGGGCGGGGTGGGGTGCAGTGGGCAAAGTAATGCATGTGAAGAAGGGATGGAGGGAATGTTGGTTGGGTTCTCTCTCTCTCTCTCTCTCTCTCTCTCTTTTTTTTTTTTTTTTTTTGCTTGGATATTTCCAGTTCTCAAGCGCACTGTTGCCTCGTTTTTCTTGAAGGGGTAACTAAAAGCAGATAATTAAGGATCAATTCTGCCACTCAATCATCAGGTCGCCTAAGCAGTATCTCTTTTCCTAAGTGTCACATCTCTGGCTGGCAGTGGATTAAAAATCACTGTGGCAGCACAAGGCAAACTCATTTTGTTTGCCCTTGGTTTTGAATAAGCAAGCAAGAAATTGGAGGCATTTCAATGGCCTACCTTTCATCAGTGCTGCTTTAATAATGGCAGGCGGAAATTGTGCTTACTGAAAAAATATTAGCTGAACAGCCAGCCAGTTCGCCTTTTCCACAAAACTGGAGCCATAGGTAAGCCATGCATGGTTTTGAAAGATTAGGGGCAGCAGGACCAGAGCTTCCCAAGGATACACGTCTAATGTTAAATTTTGTTCTTCTAGAAGGTGTTTAAAAAGCTCTCCATTAGGTGTTCCCTTCTGGGTTTTTGGTTCTTGGATCTCTGAAGCCCCTGGCTCAGCAGAGGTTAGTTATGTTTTGAGGGTGGGGTCTGGCCGTAGAATTGCAGGTCTGAAGCAGTTTAGCTGATTTTTTAAAAAGCGATAGTACATTCTTAACAGCCTAGTTGTCTCTACTAGTTCAGGGATCCATTGTAAGGTGAATTTTTATTTTGTCTTGCTGCTGTGACATAAAAAATTATAAATGTCTTGCTGATAACAAAAAGTGCTATTTAATGAAATGTATAATTCCATTTATTTATTTGTTTGAGGTTTGTCTTTGTGTTTCCCCCTGTATTTTTCAATAGCACACTTTTATAAAATAGATCATAAAACAAAAATCTCTCCAAAGTACTTTGTAAACTTTTCTTTCAGTAAAGTTGTATTGGCAAGTTTAAGGCAACAGGGAAGAAGGCAAGGCTTTGGATTTCAGTAGTGTAAAAAACTGAGCACTTGAACATACAGACCACCTCTTCCTTCCTTCCTTCCTTCCTTCCTTCCTTCCTTCCTTCCTTCCTTCCTTCCTTCCTTCCAGGGAATTCCATTGCATGCCTGCTATACTGAATTGGGACCAAAGGTCAGAATTTACTGTCTGTATGCCTCCAGGTAAACTCAGGTCAATGAAAGGTAAATGCAGCATGGATGATTTTCATTTGTTTGAGCAAACTCAACATTTTGTCAGTCTAAGAATGGGAAAACAATGAAGTTGATCTTTTTTCTTTTCTCTTTTGTCTTGAACCTAAAAAATCATGGGAACTTTCTGTGGGAAGTTTGGGCTTAAAACCACCAAAAGACGACAGGATATGTCCCAGGCCTGGTACTACTTGAATATGTTGTTCATGTTCAGAGTCTTTTTCCCCATACACAAATTGGCAAATGCACCAAAGAAATGAACAAGACAATGATAATTAATAAACCACAAACCTCATCCTTTCAAAAACAAAATGAGAGTTTTGTAAATATTTCTGTTTATAAATGTACAGCAGAGTAATAGTGTTTTTTAGATTATTTAATTACCACATTTCTAATCTGTTTACAACATTGGAGACCATATTTGTTAATTCCAAAAGCTTCTGTTCGGATTGTGAGGTTTTCTTCTTTGGTTCCTTCCTGTTTTGTTTTGTACCCCATGCCCCCAATTTCCTTACTTCATTACTCATGATAAAAACAACTTTGTCCGTTCTGCGACAGCATGAAGAAACAGTTGTTCAGTACTTTTTTAGCATTTGATCCTTCATATGGACAAAGACATAGGGATAGATTGTCTCCTGCAGATGGTGACTTATCGAAAGAAGAGTATACCAAGGTAACAGAATTTCCTCCCCACTCTCAACATTGAATTCTTCTTTTCCTCTTTCCCCCATCCTGACCTTAGCAAAGAGCTCATTTCGTTTGAAGGAATCCCAAACTCATTCCCAATGGTTGTTAAGATGATAATCTCAGTTTACCATTAACTGTGGTTAGAGGCCCAGGTGTAATGCTAAGGCTACGAATAGAAGACTGAATAGAAGACTGTGCCCCCAGGGGGAAGAGAGAAAGCAAGGGAGATGGAACCCAGGTAAGGTTCTGGTCGGCAGATCTTGACCAGCAGAGACCTAACTTTCATTTCTCTGTTAACAATAACATGTTTTGTTCTTCATTTTGTAATGTAAGGTGTTTTTTTTTTTTTGCGTTGGGTCACTTTGAATTAAAATACTTTACCACATTCTTTTAATACTGCTCCTTCTATTTCTCTCTCTCTTTAAATATATCTTTATCTTCGCATTATGAGAATGTTGTAGATGGTAGAGTCTGGGAAGAGTATCTTCAAGAGCTGCCTTTAGAAAAATCTGTTTGCTTAATAATACAGGCATTCCAAGGGTGTCCACCAGTTTTGAGACTTAGATATTTCACTGGTATTAAAACTGCAAAGTGGTCAGGCATCAGTTCCTTCAATTTCCTGATAATCTAAACAGTTATTGACTAGAGGAGCAGGATGGATTAGGGCAGGGGGAAGGCCTAGTGTTTGATTTAAATCGTATTTTTAAAAGCCTCATTCTGATGTTTTGTAAAAATCGTATTTATTATCAGGGGATTCTTAAATTAAATGCCATATTACTGTTAGAGTGACAACATCTGTTGTTGTGATTAGAGCCTTTTCTCAGAGGATACTTGCCTTCCTGTTTTTATTACTATTTTGATACTTTTGTTACTATTTTAGTTAAAGCTGAAATTGTTACTAAAGGTTTAGAAAGAGTATTGTTTATTTTAATGTGATAAGTGTTACAACCCTATCACTGGTTTGTTGATTTGCCTGCTGTAATTACATCATCCTGTACGTCAGGGGTTGGGAACCTTCAGCCCACCAGGTGTGTTGGACTACAACTCCCGCAGACCTTTATCATGCAATACAGACTCAGGAATGCTGAATTTCAGTCCAAAACATCTGGAAGGCCAAAGGTTCCCCATCCCTGCTACACAGAAGCTGTGAGATCCCAGGAAAGGAGGAGGGGAGAGTGCTTAGCTTTCTACATGTTTTCAACTTCATCTCCCACACAGACTGAATCTGCGAACCTAAGATAAAAATAAAATAAAATAAAAAGATTGTGGGGGATGTTGTTCAAAACGCCCAGAAAGCCAGAGGTTCTCTGTTGCTGTAGGATAAGATTGTCTTCATATCTCATAGCAGTGCTTTAATGATCATGTGTCGTTCTTTCGTCTAGCTGATGGGACTTTGAGCAGTCACATGAAATAAGCATACAGCCTGGCTACTGCAAAAGTCCACTATTTTGGCTACTGCAGAAGCTCCAGGTATTTTGAGCAATAACTCCCACTATGCCCACCTTGAGTATCTTCAATGTATCCATTCAACATATTTTTGCCATATGCTTCAGACAAAACCATTCCCAGCGCAGCTTGCATCCCGATGAAAATTTCTGCCTCCATCAGGCCTCTAAACTAAGCCTCAAAAGTGGAACAGAAAAAGGATTGGAGGAGGAGGAGGAGGAGGAGGAGGAGGAGGAGGAGGAGGAGGAGGAGGAGGAGGAGGGCCAACAGCAAACTCGGGCACCAGTTCTTTAAAAGGCCAAATTATTTTGATATGTCCCTGGATGGGAACAATGGAGGATTATTCTCCATTGTCTTTCTAATGAGCAGGTGAAGTTGGCCTTTCCCCCTTTTCATCCACTAGTTCAGCCTGGTGGCATAACTGCTGGGAGATGACAGTCAATGGAGGCTGGTTTTGGGAGCGGTTTCTCTTCAACTTGGCCATTGTCCCAACATTACTGCACCGCTGGTGTGTTCTTCCAAAGTAGGCAGAATGCACTCACACTTCTGCATAGGCTCACTTAAAAATTTCTGAAGAGCTCCTAATTCCATTCACATCTGTCTCATACATCATTTAATGCTATGTCAGTCTGAGAACAGAATGTAAAATATATAATAATACATACACCTGCGTTGATTTTAAATGATTGTTCACTGATTTGTGGATCCTGTGGTCATTAAAGCATCTTAGAGTAGAATCAACTAGCACAATGTTAAAAAGTTAAAAACAGCATTCTAATTTATATATTGAGTTCCGTGTGTGTGTGTGTGTGTGTGTGTGTGTGTGTGTGTGTGTGTGTGTGTGTGTGTGTGCGTGTCAGCAAACTGATTAATGATCTCTGCCAGCCCTGCAGTCTCTTGACAGGCAGTGATCAATGTGATGGCTCATTCCTGTCATCATGGTATTTGGTTTCTGTTACGTAAGGAGTAAGATTTGCTTTTACGCCAAAGGGCTTTTGGGTTGGGCAAAGGCATCCTTATCGTTGGCAATAGCAGTTGAGGTGCTTCAGTGGATTGTTCAACTGCAGCTTTCTTGAGCCCTAGGAATCATAGCCAGTGGTGAAGGATGATGGGAGTTGTAGTCCAGCAACTCCTGGGTAGCCATATGTTGCCCATCTCTTGCTTATATCCCAGATCCGTTGTGCTCCTGTCTAGCAACTGAGTCTCTTTGTCTTAAAACAGGTGAGCCACTTGTGACATTCCAGATAGTCTTGGTTTGCACCTCCCAGGGCCCGTCTCTCTTGATGATGCTGGTTAATGCTGATGGGTGTCCCAGTGTGTCAGCTTCAGGAGGATCGCCAGTTGCCGAAGCCTTAAAAAATAAAAGCCACTTTTGAAACTACTGTCAATTTTCATTTCTGGTACCGTAGGACATGTTACTGTAGCATAGCTGCATTGATAGGACTTCCTTAAACTCCTCCTTCATTAAGTGTTTTGTAACTGAGCTTGTGAAACTCACACTGTTCTCTGGCTCCAAAGAGCGTCGTTTCCCCAACATCATTACTTTTCATCACTGCATTTCTTCCATTGTTGAGTCCCAGGCAAGAACAAAGTTGTCTAAAGACTACTTTGGTTCCTTGGACTTAAAAAAAAACTCTATGCCAAGGAGAGTTATGGTTTTTACTCAAAAGCCAAAATGTTTTGTCTGATCCTGCCAACTGTTTTTTGGGTATGCGAAAATATTTTGGAAATAGTGTTATGAAGCCAAGGATGCAATAGAGTAGTTCGTATAGAATTACCATTTCCTGGGTACGATACTGCACTTTCAGGGGTTCTCTTTTTTTTCTCCCAGAGCTGCAGCTGTTTTGATTTTCCTGAATCCAAAGTAACAAGAAAACATGTACCCTTTGTGCCTCTGATATCAAATTATGTGGCAGTTTATACCTTTGTTCCTTAGCTCAGTAACAGGGCACAGGTTGGAGCTTGATGAACCAGTGGTGTGATTTGGTATAAGGCAATTTTGTAGAAATTGGATTTCAAAATCAGTGTTTATGTTGATTCTGTTTCTCATGGCTTTCAGCATAGAATCCAGTGATTCATTGAGTAGGACACCTGACTGCAGAGCCAGAGGGTAGAAATTCAGTCGAAAAGGACCTTTATTTCTCTTTGTTAGAAGAGCACCAGAATGTGTATGGTTTTCCTTCTTCCTTCCTTCTTTCCTTCATTTTATGAGAGAAAAGTATGTTATGTAAATGGCATCAGGAAAGGCAGTTACCAGGCAACTTGGTAGCAACACATTAGAAGTAACAGAGTTACCTGCTTTCCTAGTAACAGCATGACAGTTGGTACTTTTGCTTGGAAATAGATTTGTGGGTTAATGGTAAAGTTGATGTCTTTAAAACCTCTGCCATTCACTATGGTTCAGGTCTGTGGCTAAGAGGCGTGGGATTCAGCCGCACCCCATTTCCCCATCTTATAGGCTATAGAGAGATCCCACGCTGCATTTTCTCCTGCCACTTGGTGAACATTTGGCAAGAATTTGTGTCTCAGATCTCCTTGAGCATAAACTCGGATGCTAAGAACTTTGTACCTTTTCTCATCCCCATTTTGTTTCCACAACTTTCCTCTGGCGATTTAGGCCTCTTGCCTAGGTGCCCTAAGCACATCCGATCTTGCCTGATTTCGGAAGCTAAGCAGGGTCAGCCCTGGTTAGTACGTGGATGGGAGACCACCAGGGAATACCAGGTGCTGTAGGCGCCTGGAGTAGGAACTGGCAAGCCACTCCAGTATTCCTGCCAAGAAAACTCCATTGACGTGGGGTCACAAAGGGTCGGTCATGACTGTAATGACACAACACACACACACTCTTCCATAGGAAGTGCCACCAGCCCACCCTGCCCTGGGTGGGTGAACCCCAGATGTGCTGAGCTGCAGTTCCTATCATGTGGAGCTCATCAGATACTGCTGCTGCTTGGGCACCATGGAACTTACAGTCGGACACATCAGGAAGTTTCCAGGTCAGCGACTTTTGTATGATCCTCGTCTTTTGAAATGCAGCATATGAAATGTTAAATGGAACAGCAATGACAGTCATAATAAAACAGTGGGAGGAGTAGCCGCTTCCCGCTCCAAAGATAGCATTTTAAATGAATGCCACAGTTACTCGGTTTCAGATAGGAAATCCATTTGGAATGCAGAATTGGTGTTTAAGTGCGCTGTTAGAATACGATGGTCTTCTCCTCCGTGGGTGTGTTTCGGTGAATATGCTGGATTTGCAAAGGCACCCCAGCCAAAAGAGCAAGGAAAAGACAATCGTCTGTATACATCCCAACATAATGAGGATATTCAGCTGCTTTCCCAGAGATGTTTTAACTTTGTGACTCAGCTTTTCACCGGCTTAATCACCAGTCAGTGAAAGGCATTGTTTCGTCTATAGCCTCTGTCTGAGTAAAAGGACTGTCCATTTAGAAGCCATTTCATATAAGAAGCATTACTAATCAAGTGCTGCCTTGTGAAAGATGACCCGTTTTTAACTGCTCCCACACGTAACTGGGCTTAGATGTATGGCTGGATGGTCCTCTCTCCCCACCCACCACCCACCCCCAGTATGGTTTGCAGTTATTTCTGATATTACTGTTTCTATAAGTAAGGGTAGCTGTGTTCGTTTTACAGCAAAAGTGAGTGCTAGCCTTATAGCACTGATCTACTATGGTATGGAGTCCTTGTTAGTAGCATATGACTCAATATTAACCAAGGTTCTACCCATCCACTACAAATCTTAAGCACTTCCTAATAGAGCATTGTAGTGCTATTCTTCAGCAGCATGCGTAGGAACTCCCCAACAGATAACTCTAGATATCATTACGCTACAAATCTATGGATCCCATGAGATGAAGCCATGACAGTTACAGTGCTCCCGAGATGCTATAACTGTTCAGTAGACATACACTTTTCAAGCTGCATAGCAAACATTGGGAAGGAACGATTTCATCTGTAATGGCCCAATAAAAGTTGCATCGGTATTGATCTGAGGGCCATGAGGTCTTTTCCTGAGTGTTCCATCTTTATGTTTTGGCATTGTGAATGGTCACCAAATGGTGGTGGTTGTATCTCCACTGCAGAGTTTGCATGGAAACATCAGACGTAGTAGCTCTTGTGTTTTATGGTCCTTTGAATCTATTGCCCTATCCTGTTGTGTAGCTGGGCTGGTGTAATGTGAATGCATAGTACTGTATTTGTAGGCAGGTGGCATTGAATTAAGAAATCACATAGACCAGTGGTTCTCAACATGTGGGTCCCCAGATGCTCCTGGACTGCAACTCCCAGAAGTCTTCATCACTAGCTGAGCTGGCCAGGATTTCTGGGAGTTGCAGTCCAGAAACATCTGGGGACCCATAGGCTGAGAACCACTCACATAGACCTTACCGGCTCCCTGTGGCACCTCATGGAGCAATGGTTCAACTGCTCTACTGCAGCCAAAATTATGCTCACAACCCAGGGTTCAATTTCTAGTAGCCAGCTCATGATTTAGTCAGCCTTCTATTCTTCTGAGCTAAGTAAAATGAGTAGCCAGATTGCTGGCCGGGGGGCAATGTGATAGCCTGCGTAATTAAATTGTCAACCACCCAGAGAGTGCTTTTAAACACTATGAGGCAGTATATCAGCAGATCACTTTGCTTTGTAACTTAAAAAAAAATTAACTCATGCAACTTGTATTATCTCAAATTATCAACAGATAATTTTCATGTTGATTTCCTAAATGAGGACATTGGCCTTCAAAAGTTATGCTGTTGGCATTATGCTGCAGATGTGAGTTGGTAGGACCAAGATGAGTCTAAGAAAATGTGTCATTTGCATGGACATTCTTTGTTGCAAACGTGGAGAAAAACCTGTACCTTCCCACCTGCACTAGTGTCGTCTGTGCCTCTTAATGCAAGGGTACATGCGAACTGCCCCAAATGTTCTTCAGATGCTCTGCAAGGGTACTACCTCAAATGCTCTTCATGTTGCCCTATACTGGTATATATTTTTGATTGCACTGTGGTGTTTCTCACCCAAAGAGAATTGCATTATATTATACCAAGAGGATTTTGGTCTGGTTGTCACAATTTTGTTTCTCTGTTTTGAATATCCCTTATGTCACCATTAATATAGCATTTTATCACCAAAAGGAAATTCCAAGTCCAGGAAACCTAGGGATTCTATAAAGCTCCAAGGAGCTTGTTATCAACAAGTTGATGGTGAGAAAGAAAACTAGAACACAGGGACAGAAAGAACAAATTTTGAAAAATACAATTATGTGTTTCTGATTTTTGTTTCCAATTAAGGGTCATGAGGATAAAATATTCTGAAGATGTTATGAGAATGTATACAGCAAAAGTGTACTTCAGCCACACAGATTACCTTACAGTTTGGGTGCTTTATGGAAGACTAAAGGTTGGGGGTAGGCATAGATTGTAAATTTAAGATGGAATAATAAGTTTGCGGGTGGTTTTGGAAGATTTGCTTGAGGTGTGCCAGGTAGAGAAGGCAAGGGCAGCAAAAATATCAGAGGGAGTGAGCTTCAGGGAGGGGGGACAGTTCCCGTTTTGCTTTGGCATTTAGTGGTTAGAAGAGCAGTTGACGGCAAAGTTTGCAAGAGGTGATCGGCAGTGGAGACGGATGCTGTGGAATACTAAATCCTCATCTTCACTGCCCAGTTTGAGATCATCCATTGAAGCCAAGAGGGCTTCCGTTTTCCACAAGCAGCTACTGGTTTCCTCCTGGATGGCTGCAGGACCAGAACAAATGAACCAGATGCTGCTCAAGATTTTTGTTCCACTCTCTGAGCAGCGTCAAAGGGACAGTCTCGGTTAACCCTTGAACCACTTCAGGTTGTAATCTTTGGCCCCCATGAAGTCTGCATAAACTCAATAAATAGGTACTGCCATAAAAAGCGGGAAGGTAAAACAGTGTTCCCTTGCAGCCATGCTGGCCACGTGGCCATGGACTTGCACAACACTAACTCTTCAGCTTGAATATGGAGATGAGCACCATCCCTAGAGTCAGACATGACTAGCATGCATATGTGTGGGGGGGCTTACTTTTATAGTGTTGTGTGTCTGAGGTTCCTAAGCCATTTTAGTTGCACTGACCAACCCATTCACCAAAGTTTGGCCTTCAGGCTTAAGCAGTACGATGATCCTGGATGTTGAACCGAACTGCCAAAAGAGGGATTCAGTGGCATTTCCCTCAATATGACAATCAGCAAAGTGGCCCCAGCTGTTTGTGCTCTTAGTGTGACGCTTCTGGACAGTAGTGGAGTTAAAATCCAAATTAAAGCTTTGCAACTCTTCCCGCTGCATGCCTGTTAACTTTGCCGGGTGATCATGGTTAATTTTGTGATGGCTCCTCACACCACTCATTCACTCACTCACTCACTCACTCACTCACTCACACACACACACACACACACACACACACACACACACACACACACACACACACACACACACACACACACACACACACACACACACACAGGGACAGATGCATTAGTATTGTGACCTTGACTTTTGTTCTTTCTGTCGGTTTAGGGGCCATAAGGACGACTTTGTTCAAAACCAATGAGTGTAACAAATGAACTTAAAACCAAACTCCCGTTTCTTCATTTCTTACTGATTGTCCCATTCCGCTTTAAGACAGAGGTTAACACCGAGAATGGATCTGTAGTGACATTGTTTAAGGCTCCTTTATCCTTGCCTAATTAAAGGGGATACTTGAAAGGCAACTGATGGGGCTCAACACCTCACATCCTGAAGGCGAGCCTCGATTCTTCCTTGAGGCACCCAAGGGGAAGTAGTCAAAAATCCCACTGCAGCTTATTGTCTGTGCGAGAGAGAGGGAGTGAGAGAGTTAAGTTTGTGTTTGCTGGAAGGGGAGATTCGTGACTTTACTGGACCCAAACATTCTAATGTATTTTTCGAAACAAACAGATGCACTGTTGATAATTGATTCAGGGTTTAAAATCAAATAAATACAATATGAGTAAAGTGTACAGTAGGACCCCGTATCCACTGATTCATTATCCACTGATTCAGTTATCCACGATTGGCAGAGGGAAAAAATTAAATAATTCAGCAGCCACAAAGCAAGCTGTAAAGCAAGTTGTTGTCACAAACAGCAGCTGTAAAGCAAGCTACTGTCACAAACAGTGGCCATAAAGTAAGCTACTGTCTCAAAACAGCAGTCATAAAGCAAGCTACTGTCAGGAAACAGCAGTTTAGGGGTGGGTGAGCAGGCTTTTCATTATCCACGGGAAGGCCTGGAACCAATCCCTAATGGATACCGGGGTCCTACTAAAAACCAACCAAGTAGGGTTTTGTTCCTGGGCTGGGCTGGGTATTTTCCTCCTGTTGAATGACGTGTAGGTTGTGCCGCCTCTGGGTTTCCCAGCCCCCCCCACTACTACTGCTACAGGTGAGTGAAAACGACAGCACCTCCTGAGGGTGCAGAAGATGCCCGAGCAGTGCTTCTCATCAACCCTGGGTCCCTAGAGGTTCAGCTCTCAGAAATCCTGGCCAGCACAGCGACGGGGGAAGGCTTGGGAGTCCTCTTCTTGAGCTTCCTCCTGAACCAGAGCTGGTGGTCTCATGATGCCCCAGCAAAGGGCCCACTTCCTTTCTTAAAGTGGTGGGAAGGGAAAGGAGGAAGCCCTTTGCAAATTGGATTGAGGGTTCATATCCGTCTTAATCCTTCACTTACTCTTACTGTCTCATTTCCGGTTCTTGGTACCAGCTTGATGTTAGTATCGCCTACAATTTTCATGAAGATGGTAACTCAAAAGTCTATCTCAAACGGGTCCCATTTACGTCCATTGCACATCGCGCAGTGGCGTCAGTCTCAAATCGGGATGATAGGTGGCCTTTTTCTCTTCCTCTTCCCCATGCCCAAAACACCGTAATGCCTAGGTTTGTTAAGAATCTTAGAGGATTCAAAATCAGGTACCTTTCCAAATGGCGTTATAGTCGGAGCTGGGTTCAAATACCTGCCTGGCCGTGCAAACTCACTTGGAGAGCAGGAGGATGGCACCTGTCGAAGTGTGAGGGATGTTGGGAGTTTGTGCTCCAGCAACAACACAAAGGCTGACCTTGGGACGTGTTAAAGATGCTCATGAAATTGTTACCACCCGGAGGGCAGACTGAGCACCATCTCCACAGCCCTGGGGGTGGCGGATTCCGTTTCCATTTCTTGGCAGGACTTACTTTTTTAATTATGTCTGTTACGAGTTTCCTCTTTTGTCTTGTTTTTCGAACAGAGAGCCAAGACAGGTTTTCCTTTGTGGCCTGGTGATGTTTTTCCTCGGAGCATAAGCCAAGCGGTCCACCTGAAGACTGCTGAAATCAGGAACTCACCCAAACCCCTGGGGCACCAACTGGGCTCAGGGAGATTAAAGTAGTGAGGTGTTTTTCCCCTCCTCTGCCATTTCCTCAGCCCTCTGGGCCACAAGTCTTGTGAGGTCAGATGTTGACGCGTGCTTAAAAAATGGAGAACAGGAACAATGCAAGGTGAACAGCCCGGTAATTTAATTCTGCGGCCTTGTTTTCTACAAAAGAAGCTTCCTTGTTCCCTCCCATTCCTTTCAGGGCTGGGCAAGTGGATTAGCCCCAGAAGCCACATTTCAGAAAACTGATGTTACCTGATGGTAGCAGGTTATGCTAACTCGAAAGCCTGTGGCCGGAGTTCACCTTGTTTGTATTCATTTTGATTTATGTCACAGCTCATTCCAGATAATCTCAGTCCCTTTCTTGGCTAGTCTTGTGGCACCTTCTTCAATGGAGAGCTGATCAGGGTATTAGCTATCGACCTGGGTGGGTAGCCCAGTGGTTTAGGGATCTGGCGTTGGAGCCAGATTGCACAAGATCAATTCTTCAATGGGTTTCCTAGGGGAAGAGCCAGCCTGGGTGGCCTTGGGGAAGCTGCAGAGTCCCAGGGCACCCTTGGAAGAAGGGAATGATAAACCACGTCTGAGTATTCTCTACCAGAAAATGGTTTTCCTAAGTCAGAATTGGTGATGATCATTGGTGTATTAGGGTCTTTCTTTCTTTCTTTCTTTCTTTCTTTCTTTCTTTCTTTCTTTCTTTCTTTCTTTCTTTCTTTCTTTCTTTCTTTCTTTCTTTCTTTCTTTTTTACTTACTTAAAATGTTGGCCATCCCCTAAAGACATTATGCTATTCTGCTCATTAATTTCACTTAGGGTCACACAGCTTCTTTCCCCCCTTTTCATGATGTTCTTGTGTTAGAGACCAAGGAGTGGTGATACTATCCTGGCTCCATACAAAAAATGGAAAGGCAAATTAAGAAAAGAAAAAAACAACCTCTAAACTCCAAAAGTTATTCTACCCAATCTTGCATTGCAGAAAACCAAGGCTGTGTGGGAAAGGACCAATATTAAGGAGAAAGGAAGTGAACATGCTTCTAATATATGTTGCAAATTCATGCACTGAACTCATGGACAGAGGGATTTGATTCTTAGTAGACACTGTCTCCCTAAGCCATGATTTTGTGCATGTCATTATAATGCTAGAACAGAATTGATAACCACCGTCAGCCTGCTTCAGGTCCACTGCTTTGGCAGAATGATGGCATCCCAAGTTATGGAGAGCAGACACGGCCAGTGCAATTCTGGATTGTCATTTGGAGGTGGGAGGGCCACTTGAGGAAGGAATAAAAAGTTATGAGCTATTGTTGGGAAAGGCTTAACTTGCTGGACTAAATTATAAAATCCCCAAAGTTTCTCTTGAATGCATAGTTTATTCAGAAGTTTCATTCACTGCAGTCACTAGGGCAAAACCCATCATCCTCCCCTCCCCACTGCCCCTGATGAGCTGTCTGCCCATTTTAAGTGTCGTCCGGTCTCAACACCCAGTCTGTTCTCCCCCCATCCACAACCGAGTTTGTATTCATCATTATATCTTTCTGTTTAGTCTACAAAATTCCATGGGGCAGGGGAAGCAATCTTTGTGGGAGAAGAGATATAAAGAAGGTTTTGTGACGAGGCCAAGTGCCACCATTTCAGCCTTATTCTCAGTTCCATAACTGAAGTGGCACTGTGCCTTTAACAAAGGCCTGTTACCACAGAAAGAAATGAGTAAGGAAGGTTAAGGGGGTTTTCCAGGCTCAGAACGGAAAGACAGAAAAGATACATTTTGAAGAATGCAAGTTAAGCCAAAAAATTTTGGACTGTTGTATTGCCGAAATTGTTTCATATTGCCGAAAATGCCCTTGGCGTCATTTGTTCCACAGTTTGTCATCTTTGCTTTCTTGGAGCTCATGAGATTGGGTTTCCCAAGTTGGCACTCTCCGGATACGAAAGTTGGCTGTGTGGTCTGGAGGAGGTAAAAGGTATGATGAACATTGATGACACCAGCTAAATTCAATGTTGACTTCCCTCAATGGGTTGACTCGGGTTGGAGCTAACAAGAGAATTAGTCCTTTGAAACATGGAATCTTGACGTTGCTGAAGTCGACATAGAGCTTTCTTGCTTCGTCTTTGAGCTCCGTGCAAGCTTTGTCTCGTTCCACACAAGTCATGCTCGCTCCAGGATAAAAATAATAAAAAAAGGAACTCTTTCATTAGTGGCAGACTGTCACTGACATCATTCCTGCTATGTCAATGGAGCTATGGAACCAGATCCTACACTAAGGCAAATATTTTATTCCTTTCCAGCATAGACAGTTTACCTCTGAATGTTTGCCAGGCAGAAGGTTAATGCCCCCAACGTTCTGCTTTGTGAAATACAGTAATTGTTTCCCCAAAGAATTACATGCATTTAAGGACCAAGCTGCCGGCCTACATAACTGATGGATGAAATCACGTTGACGCCTTGAGATAGGCACACTCGATTGTTCGGTATGGTTTCCTCCTTCATGACAGGGTGATCCATTATAAGTCAGAGGACTCCAGATCATTGCATCGGCTTCCTGAGTGTTGCTCTTGGCTGTGAAAGGTGAAACAGTTGATTCACAAAAGACGAAATTCCAGTGAAAGAATGCCTTACTCAACTTGGTCTTTTGACTAGATGATATCATAGGATGATTGCATACCAGAGTTATGTCCATCAGCCAAGCCGATGTTTAAAGATGACAGGCAAGGTTTAGGTAGGGCATTTCATAACTCCTTCTTTTACGGAAGGCATGCAGTGAGTTTGTTGGCTGCAAAAGTTGACTTGTAGGATGGATGACTGGATTCTTACCCCCTGAAGAACCTACCTGCTGTGTTTCTACGTGGGTCGATTTTGAGGCTGTGCCATCCCTGAAGATCATAACTTACACTGTACAGTACAACTGTGCCACTAATAATTGGTTGATCCAAACCTACCAAATTACAGAGCTGTAGCAATCATCATTTCTCTGCAGAAAAGTCTGGGCAATTATGTCCCTCCAAATGTTTCTGCCCTAACAACTCCTATCGGTGCTTTGCCAGTATAGCTAATCATGATGGATGTTGGGGGTACTTCAAGCCAAAACATCTGGAGGGATAGGGTAGCCCATTCTCAATATAGAGCACTGTTTTTCAGCTGAACAGAGGCCTGGAGCAACTTGCATACATCAATAGAAGGCAGTCTTGGAAGAATTGAGTGGGAAGGGCCCTATATAAGGCCATCAAGTCCAAACCCTTGCTTAGTGCAGGAATCACAATCAAAGCATATCTGACAGATGGTTGTCCCGAAATGGAGCATTCACCATCTCCTCATGTAGCGTGTGCTGCTTATTTTGTGTCCTGCACTCTCGCCATCTAAAAAGAAGCGACACAAAAGGAAAAAGGGACAGGGAGGGAAGAGGAATTAAAAGGAGGCTGATGGAGATTACGGTACCTTTCCGCAAGATTGGTGGAATGCTCCTGATGTAACATCATGCCCTAGTCCTGACAGTAACCAATGAGGTTCAACAGCCAATGTCCATAAAAACAGCTACATCTGCCTCCTTTGTAGTAATGGAATACAAAATTAACATCCAGAATTGCACGCCCTTTGAATTTGAAGCAACAGAAGCTGTTTAAAAGAAGATGAAGGCAGATCGGTGGACTGTGTAGATGTGTTTTGGACAGCCTTCTGTAGGTCTTTGTTTTCAACTGTAAAGTAGCTTTAATTGATTCTTGCATCACACTTGCAGTTGATTCTATGGAGGTTGGCCATCTCAAATGTCCATGTATATTTAAAGCTTAGAATCTGCTTCTAAGAATCAAAGGAAATGGAATAGAAGTGCAGAGAAGAAGAAAGAGAGGGGAACAAGTTCAGGGGCTAGTTCCTATAACATCCAATTGGATGGAAGTAGTTTAGGCACACTGCTAAAACAGTTACAGGAGGAAAGGCAGCTTGTTTGCCAAACCAGGTGGCAGGATTAGCCCATGTCTCTTTTGCCCGTCTCTTCTTTTGCCACCTCTCAGAACAGGTGTTTTTGGATGAAGGCCAAATGTTGCCCTTAGTTCCATTGCACCTGAATTGACCTGATCATCACCAGAAGCAGATCTTTTGTAAGGCTAATGGGTCTTAATGGAAAACTCTGAAAAGGGTTGCCTGATGTCAGAGCTGACTTAGTGCACGTAATTATTATAGATGTACATAGAGATTTTTGTTCAAAAAGGATAATTTATTTCTGCTTGACCCCAAGAGGTGCATAAAACCAAGGAGCCCCTTTCTATCTTCTGGGGGTCGTGGATTCCACGAACCATTCCCCAAAGTGAAACCATAGGTGTTGCAAGAGATGGATGGAAGTGAAGAAGGAAAGATTGATTGCAAGTTTAAATGGCACAAATATTCTTCTCCAAAGCCTAATAAAATTGCAGCTGAGCCTTTCTTAACTTTTAAAAATATATCTATATTATTGGTCACTCGGAAAAGCCCAGCCAAGGAAGGCGAGAGTGAGCAGGAGACGTCTCCGGATGGGGCAGCCAGGAAAGAGTGCAAAAGTCAAGTCCTGCAGACTGATAAAGCGGTGACGTCACTTGCTTCCTAGAAGGGGGGAATCCAAGGCAATCCAACACATTCCAGATCCCTGCTGCTTTGCTAGCAAAGCGGGGGTTTTTGGGCAGCCTTCTGTGTGCTCAAAGGAAATTGCACCGGTGGAACCCAGAGCAGAATGTGCCTAAAGTCAAGAGGAGGGGAGGCTGACTCAGGAGGAACAGCGCAGGAATTGGGACTGGAGGGGTGGGGTGGGGGTGGGGGGCTGCCCGCCGAGAGATGGGAAGGGATTTGCAACCTCCCAGAGCACGTGGGAGGAAGCGGGGGGGGCAGGCATAACGCTGGAGGAAAGTGAAAGTGTCAAGGTCAATCCTGACTCACAAGCAGCCCGTATCCTCCTGTCCATATTTTACGCATCCACAAGGGTGGCGTCATTGTTCCACATTGAGTTCATGCCAAGTTTTCCCAGCAGTAGAAGGCAGCGATTGGAATTGCCCTGCAAATAAGGCCGATGGGGTTTCGGTTCTTCCTCAAAAGCAGAAGAGAGAGGTGTGAAATAGTATAAATCGCTGCCTGATTTAGTGCAAAAATAAAAAAAAATACAGTGGGAATTTGAAAGGGCTGGTTGGTTTGCCCTATACCTCGTCTGGTAGAGTGTTGTAGAGGGGACGGGCCTGGACAACCCTTTACATCAGTGGTGTCCAAACTTTGGGCCTCCAGATGTTTGGACCACAATTCCCACAGATATTACCAGCTTGGGATTCTGGGAGTTGTCCAAAACATCTGGAGGGCTGAAGTTTGGACACCTCTGCCTCACATCATCTCCTACAGCTGATACCATTGGGGTCCTCCGTCCAGGACACTCAGGGTCACTGCTTAGATGCGAGAGGCCTAAACAGCACGGAGCACACCTGAAGAGGGCCTTTCACCACCGTGAGTCAGTCTGCTCAGGACAGGGGGACTGGAAGGAGGGCAAACCCCAGCTCCCATAATGAGCAGAACTCAGGCCAGGAGGAAGGGTCTCTAAGTAGGGGGAGCCCTGTCCCACATTTGTGGGAGAGTGATTCAGGCCATTCTTCAGACTGGACTTGCTGGGCTGTGGATGTCAGGGCTGAGGTGAATGGAAGTCCTAGTGCACAGAGACAAAGTTCTGCTTAGATGACCTAAGCCAGGCATGTCCAAACTTCGTCCCTCCTGGTGTTTTGGACCACAACTCTCAGAATTTCTAGATTGCCAATGGCAAATGGCTGTGGGAATTGTGGTCCAAAACATCTGGAGGGCCAACATTTGGACATGCCTGCCCTAAGCACATCCGATTTTGCTAAGCAGGGTCAGCCCTTGTTAGTACTTGGATGGGCGACCACCAGGGAATACCAGGTTCTGTAGGCATTTGGAGTAAGAACTGGCAAAACTGCTGCAGTATTCATGCCAAGAAAATTCCATGGACATGGGGTCGCGAAGAGTCGGTCACAGCTGTAATGACACAACACACACAGAGAGAGCTTATAAATATGGAACAGAACTGGCTCTTGTGTATGGGGCTGGTTTTCGTGTCACTCTTGACCCATGTTTCCTTATGGAAGACCTAGGCGTGCACACACATTCATTCATTTGCTTGTTTATTCATTTGTATGCTCATTCATTCATTCATTCATTCATTTATTATTTGCTGTCATTGCTCCCTGTCATGGACCCAGGGTAAATCACAACAGATAAAGCAATACAATTTTGAAAACATAATATCAATCGCAACATTTTTTAAAAACCCAGTCTACATGGACCAGTGGTTTTTTTTTAAAAAAAAACAAGATTAAAAACAATTCAAAAACATTTGACACAACTGGAACTTAAAACCAGTGTTCTTAACCTAAACTGCTGCTTCAAGAGGCTTGTCTGAACAAAAGGGGCTTTGCCTGATGACAGAAGGACCCAAGGAGGTTGCCAGCCTGGATGAGTTGCCCCAAAATGCGCCAGAAGGTGCTGTTGTATCAGAGGTGACAAATCTCACGGAGCCTAAAACATCCTTCTTGAAGTGCCTCGTGTTGAGACGGCCTGAACCAAGGAGAATGAGGCATCTAGCAAGTACTGTACTCGTCACAACTCATAACAACACGTGTTTCATCGATTTCCCATGTTCAGTCAAGGGAATTCTATCCGGGGTTTAAAGTTACTCAGCTGCATCACTGAATGGGCCGGCCCTACCATTGGGCTAAGTGAGTTGGTTCCTCAAGATTTTGAGTGCTGTGAATGGGCGGGAAATGGTCAATTTGTGATTATGGTGTTCTTACCGCCGGGAGAAGGGAAGAGAAAATGTTGGATCTGGCTCATATTTCAAATAGGTTAGTTTGGTTTGGCTATCATGTGTGCCTTGGTTTGGGGGGACTGGGTTTGACTTGGGCTGAGAATTATCTGGACTGCTGTGGCAGCAGTCATGGCTGCGCAGGTTGAGGCATACTGGGCATTGTAGTCTTCCAAAGCTTCCCCTCCCTCAGCCTGGATGTTACCTACAGCAGAGATGGGATGGGACCCGATTTTCATCGGAGTGAAAAACAAAGAACACTTCACCTCACCCAAGATTTTTCATTCATCTCTTTGTAAGTTCTGACCAGGTCTGTGTAGTCCCCTTTTTTCCTGGGTGTCTGGAGCCCAGAAGAGGCGAATGTCTTTCAGGTGATGCGGTGCTGGTCTTTGGCCTTTCGTTCCCAGATCCACCTAACCCTTTTCGAAGAAAACTTCAAAGGGCTGTCCAAGTCTTAGAGTGTTTCTCTCAAATGATGCGAACTGTTGGAAGTGTTGCAATCCACATGGCAACATTTGCTGGGAAAACTCCTGGTCTTCTCGAGAGGTGGGTGGGAGGTTTTTTTAGGGTAACAGCTGGAAAACTGGGTTGTTTCTATGTGAAAAGATAAGGTAAACATGAATCATTGTGGGAAGCTTTTATTTGTCATAGGAAGAAAACAGGTTGCCCTTTGAGGCAGGAAGTAGGGTGGGGAATTTTTTTGCACTCGTACAATAATCAGGAAAATTCTAAGTCAGGTTTGTGAAATCTATAGATGTAGATTTTATAGATGTAAATTTTAATTTTAAAAAAAAGTTCCTACAGCTAGAAATCAAAGTCTTGGGTGTCGGACACTTCATGACATTGCAAAAGGAAAATCTCCTGCTCTGAACATCCGCCCACCCCTGTTGTTCCTGTGGTCTGTTTATGGGCAGCATGGTACAGTGCTTACAGTGTATCAGACTATAGCTGTGGGAGACGCAGGTTCCAGTCACCAGGTACCTGTGAAGTCCACAAGTCATATTGAGCCAGTCATCTTACAGAGCTGTGAGGATACAAAAGAGAGATGAAAAAGCCCCAGATCTTTTCTGAACAGACATTTGGGAGCACACTCAAAAGAAAGAGCAAGTAGAGCATCAAAAGTAACCCAGGATCTTTGCCCTTTGTAGCACACCTATTAAGACACTTTAACATTGAGGGTGGCTGCTCATGTGTTACCCCAAAACAGGAAATGTACAACCCAAAATGCAAACAAAAGGATGCTTACAATTTTGCACATGCTAATTTGTAATGTATAGTTTTCCTTTTAGAAATAAAAAACACATGTACTAACATCATTGCTTGTTTCTCGCTTGTGAACAAGACACTTTTCTGTCTTCTATGGGGGCTGCCAAGCTGTGCGCTCTGTCCCTCATCCAACACTAAGTGCATCCGATCTTGCCTGATTTCGGAAGCTAAGCAGGGTCAGTCCTGGTTAGTACTTGGATGGGAGACCACCAGGGAATACCAGGTGCTGTAGGCGCCTGGAGGAGGAACTGGCAAACCACTCCAGTATTCCTGCCAAGAAAACTCCATGGACATGGGGTCACGAAGGGTCGGTCACGACTGTAAACGACACAACACATTCCACCCCACAGCGCTTAAGGCATCCTCTGGGCAGTTTACAATTGAATTATGCAAGCTACGCCATGCCCGCTCAGCCTCACAAGCTGGGCACTCAATTACCAACCACGGAAGGATGGAAGGGTGAGTGAACCTCCAGCCAGCTACCTCAGAAAATGGTCCGGAGGCCAGTTCCCGGCAGCAATCTCGCTGCCCTCCCCACCATTTTCTGTGGGCCCCTGCTGATCTATCACTGGCTGGAGCCCTTTAAACCTGGCCCATTCGGCACCAGGGGGTCCCCCTGATACTGACTGGGCCAGGTTTAAAGGGCTCCAGCCACTGACAAAGCGGCAGGAGCTCCATGAAAACGGTCGGGTAGGCAGTTCTGATCATGCTCCCTACCCGGCTGTTTTCTGAGAGCTCCTGCCGAGCTGTCAATGGCTGCAGCCCTTTAAACCTGGCCCAGTCGGTACCATAGGGTCCCCTTGGTACCAACCGGGCCAAGTTTAAAGGGCTTCAGCCATTGACAGCTCGGCAGGAGCGCGAAAATGATGGAACAAAATGGTTCATTTCAATGGGAAAACGACCATTTCATTTCATCTATAACGAAATGCTGCTTCCTCATTTCGTTTCGTTTTGTTACGTAACAAACAACGAAACATCATTTTTGTTTTTCATTTCCTGCCCATCCCTGGACCTAGCCCTTACTTCCATGCATGCACAATTTTTGGAACATCACTCTGCCTGTCCGCGAGAATACGACATCCCCTTGGCAGGTTTTGCATGCTATGTGTTTTGGCTGCCCGGGTGGCAAGTTGTGCAGTTCTAGCTTCCAAGTCTTTGTTTACACATTTTTAGCTTAAACAAATGAACCATTAAGAAACCCACTCTTGTTCCGGGATTTGTGCAGGCCCTTAACCTCGTTCCTCTGAGAAATTCCAGAGAGCTCACTGTGCCCGCGTTTTGTAGCGGCTGGCATTCCACCAAGCGGGCGCTCACCCCTAAAACTCCAAAATGAACGGAAAGGGATGGATACAAAGATACACACAATATACAGCATCAAGCAAGATAACATCTTTCCCCATCAGATTGGCTCTCTGGATGCTCTCTTAGGTTGTCCGCCACCACAAGACAAGATAAAAAGAGCAGTGAAGCATCGCCACAAGCAAGAACAGTGATCCAGTAGAAATCCAATTGTGGCGGGGATGGCTTAGAGCCGAACCTTTCTCTCTGATGGACTAGATTTTCTTTTGCCTGGGAGGAGTATTTTAGAGGCAGAAGCATTAAGGGGTGGGTGGGTGTCCTGTTTCATTGAAGAGCACACCTCTTTTGGAATCTACATTTATTTATTGGATCTATATATACCCATTGGGCCACAAGGCCACACTGAAGGGACGGTTCTCTAGTGGAAGATGACATTCATTGGAAAAGATATCCAATTTAAGTCTGGTAAAAAGACAGGGAACCCAGGACAAGAACTTACAACTGCATAGCTGGAAGGGATCCTACAAATCATCAGGTACAGGCTTTGTTAAGGAGGCACCACAGGGAATCAAGCTCATACTAATCTCTGAGTCTGCAACCAGTTGCCTAAGCCACTGAGGGATCCAGCAGAACAACTTTATGACTTGTAACACAACACTCATTTTGCAGTATTTTTATTCCCTTATTTTGATATTTTTTGACCGCCCAATTTTCCCTTGGGAACTCTGGGCGTTGTGCAACAAATTGCTAAATAAACAACATACCCAAAAAACAAACAAAACCCAAACAAATAAAGTCAGATAAATAATAATAACAGAGCAACAACAACCATACAACAAAGCAGACTCAGGCAAGAAAGGGCTGGGACAAACAAACAACTAACAACAAACCATTGTGCACTCAGCAATCACCCAAAGTGTTCCCTGAAGAGCCAAGCTTTTAACACCCTCCTGAAGGCCAGCAGAGAATCTGCCAGCCTAATCTCCGTCAGCAGTTTATTCTATAATGCCAGGGCGGCCACTGAGAATGCCCGATTCCGGGTTAGAACCCCTTTGGGCCTCCCAAGGAGTGGCACCCGAGAGAGCGAGGCTCTGGTCGGTCGGGATGAAGCTGAACTGTGGGAGATTTGCTCCACCAGATAAACAGGTCCCGAGCCATGGAGGGTTTGGTAAACCAAAACCAGTACTTTGAACCTTATTTGGGAGGCAATGGGTAGCCAATGCAGGCGAGCCAGGATGAGGGTTCTGCAGTCAAACCACCCTGCACCGACTACCAGCTTGGCCGCTGCATTCTGCACCCTCTGCAATTGCCAAACAAGGGTCAAGGGAAGCCCCATTTAAAGAGCATTACACTAATCTATCCTAGAGATCACCAGCGCCTGCACAACTGTCCTAAGGGAATCCAGGTACGGGTGAATTTGGGCGATAGCCTGAGTTGGTAAAAGGCCGCCCTGGAAACATCTGCCACCTGGGATTCCAGGGACAAAGCTGGATCCAGGACCATGCCCAGACTCCTCACACACTCTGCCAGCCAGAGGGTCAATCCCCCCAAACTGGGGAGAGGGCCACTGTACCCATCCGAGGATCCTCTGAGGAACAGAACCTCAGTCTGACTCAGCATGACTGACAGGTTTAGAGAATAATACTCAAAATGCCAGGAAATGATCTGGCACTGCCTTGCAATATGCCCACATTGCCAACAGGAAAAAAGAGTGCTAAGGATTACACAGCAAAGGCAACCTGAATGATGGCCTACAGCAGTGGTCCTCAACCTGTGGGTCCCCAGATGTTCCCAGACTGCAACTCCCAAAAGCCTCTACCACTCGCTGTGCTGGAAGAGATTTCTGGGGGTAGCAATCCAGGAACATCTGGGGACCCACAGGTTCAGAACCACTGGCCTACAGCATTCTCTCTTGTGTGCCTTGCCACTTACAGACACAAAGAAAGCTCATATCCAACGTCAACGCTCTGGACTGAGCAGATATGCAGATCACCTGGCAACAGTCCTCCAAACAGTTGCACATATTGTTCAGTGTCTATTGGCACAATGGCCGTTCCTTATTTGCTATTTATGCATATAAATTAGCAAATACGAGATTTATGAAAGTTGCCCGACTAGTCAGTGATACCCAAGTGGAGAGGCTGGGAAGCACTAAAATAACTTCTCCCACTCACAGCCTGAACTAGTCCCTGTAGGGAAGTCATACAACTCCTCTGGAATTCAATTTTGAAATGGCAGTTTCATCTTCTCTCTCCAAGTCCAGCTGTGTTTGTCTCTTGGCAAAAAAAAAAAAAATACATTCGGCAAGATGGTGTTTGTTAATGTGTCTCCTCCAGCGGGGTCTTCTTTTGGGTGGGGGCTTTTCCTGGAATAGAGGGATATTTGTGTTCTTCCCAGTATCATGAAGGGGGGTTAATTTTGGCTTGCAAAAAAACAAAAAACAAACAAACACAAAAACAATATATCCTTGATTTCAGAATATAGGAAAAACCACCCACTCAGGAAGATAGTGGAGACAGTTTTTCTTAAGCGCTTATATTCTCCCCAAGGAAACCACCAGCATAACTCATGTTGGGGGCTGCAGCTACCAATCTTCACCACCAAGACATACCCACAAGTCCTCTGGTGTCAGGGCATTCTCTCATTTTCTCAAGCTCTCCCTCCCTCTTGCAGGAGTCTCGTGGCACAGAGTGGGTCAACTGCAGGACTGCCATGAATACTCTGCTCAAGACTTGTTGAGTTCAATTCAGGGCTCAGGTCGGTAGATGGCTCAAGGTTGGCTCAACCTTCCATTCTTCCAAGATTGGTAAATTGAGTACCTGGCTTGTGGGGGTGGTGAGGAATGTGTAGCCCGCTTAATTGCTTTTCATCTTCCCAGAGAGTGCTTTAAGTATTGTGGGGCAGTATATAGGGAGAATCCCCCCCCCATCTGTGTGTGTGTGTGTTTAAACAGATAATGAAAAGTAAACAGCCCATCAGCCAAGGTTTTCTGGATCCATTAAAGGATACAACTAACACCTCCGCTGCCACTTCTAATCCTGTGTATATTTGCACAGGTAAAGGATGGAAGCCTTTTTGGATACCCAGGGATAGATTGAAAGAGTGACTTTTTTAAGGACTTGGGACAACTTGGTGTGGAACCATGGAAGCTCATTGAGAGCCTAGCGCTGATCAAACTACTCCTTTAATATCTGACATTCCTTGGGAACCCTATTGAAACTGATCTATCTATCTATCTATCTATCTATCTATCTATCTATCTATCTATCTATCTATCTATCTATCTATCTATCTATCTATCTATCTATCTATCTATCTCACAAAAGGCTGGAGAATATGAAACCTGATCTCACAAGCAAGACTCTACCTGGTGGATGGAAGCATTTGTCTTTGCAGGCGCTCCTCCCGATATTAACCTGACAAAATGAATCGGGGGGGGGGGGAGAGACATGGGGCAAAGGGGCCGCCTGATTCTTGAAATAATTAACCCCCTCCCCAGCCCCTCACACATGACTTCACCTGGAGAATGCAAGCGTCTTGGTTTTCAGTCTTATTTTTGTTTTGTTCTGCACTTTGGGCTCCTTTGTTTGGAAGAGGTTGGCAGGGTGTTTTTTTTCCTTTTCTGGACTGTAATTGGTGCAGCAAAGAGGCCGTGTCAACCGTTCTCAACCTGGCATCTTTCAGGTGGGATGCCCTTCCTCAGGGTAGCTGGGGGATTTTGGGCTTTGTAGTCCAGGCATCTTGAGGGGCAGCAGCCTATGAAAGCCTCTGCTGTGAATGTGGACACTAGTTAGCTGGCATTTTTGTGGTTCTGTGGCATCGAGCCACCTCCACTTTATGGCGACCTTATGAATGAGCAGTCCCCCAAGACAGTGTCCTTTAATAAACTGCCCTGCTCAGCTCTTGTTAACTCGAGCCTGTGGCTTCCTTTAGCTGAGTCCATCTCTTATTCGGCCATCCTCTTTTCCTGCTGCCTACCACCTTGCCCAGCTTCATTGCCTTCTCAGAAGAATACTGCCTTCTCACATTGTGCCAACAGCAGGCCAACCTCCGTTTCAGCAGAGGTAACTATACTTTGTTAGGTAATCATTAGTGGATCTCCAGGTGGGCAGTGGATAGAGTGTTGGATTAGGACTCTGGAGAACGGGGGATTAGCACTCTGGGGGAGTGGAACTGGTCCTTAAGAACCTCACTTGCCTTGAGAACCCTATTGCTACAGTGGTGAAAATACATTTTTGGGGTCCCGGAGCTTGACGTGTGATGGTTTCTTCACAATCAGAAACAAGGTCTGGGAAACCAGTGTTATCTTCTTTATTATTTATTTTATTTATTTTAAAGTATTTTTACCTTGCCTTTCTCCTTGGAAAAGGACCCAAGGTGGCTTACAGTAATGAGGGATAATATGCAGTCCAGTATAATGAAGACATGTTCAAGTATTTGAGAACAAGGAATTGAGGGACAACTTACAGCATTAATAGGCAACACTACATTAAAGCAGGCCTGCCCAACAGGTAGACCATGGGCTACTGGTAGCCTGTGAAGGGTTCAAAAGTAGCCTGCCGGTCATCAATTTAAAAAGTGAGGTGATAAGTTCTCCACCCCTCCCTCCTCCATCCCAAGGACCACCACTGCCCCAGAAAAATTCTTGGTCTGCCAGCCCACTGTCTCAGCTTTAGGGCAGTTCAAGGGCCATGGCGCATTGAAATCTGTTCCCTCCAGAATGGATTAATTGGTTTTCAATGCATTCCTATGGGAAACCACTGCTCTATTTACATTTTTTTTTCCTTATGAGCATGTGCTCAGAATGGATAAAATTTGTAAGCAGAGGTTTTAGTGTAGTAGCTCTCAGGCACTTTGGGCCGGAAAAAGTAGACCTCAGCCTGTTCAAAGTTGAACAGCCCTGCATTGAAGCAACACGGTTATAAGTAGTCATAAACCGAAAAGTGTATGTGAACCTATAGATTCGTATAAAATACACATGGTAGCCCATCAAACAGGTCTTTGCCTGTTTCTGGAAGGATAGCAGCATTGTTCCATGATAGATCATCATGTAATTTTGAAAAATGTAGACTAAAGTCATTTCTGGAGCACCTCTGCGATTAAGGTCCCTGAAGCTTAAACATCATTACTTTTAACATAGATCCATGTCTGGGTCTCGATAAGCTGGTTCCAACTTGATGGCACATACCAACAGCCATAGTTGAGTCAGTTAAGAACCTCGGTTTCAGATTAGGTAGGGCTTCCCAGCCCATCACGAAGATGCCTGGTCCAAGGCCTGAAATCTTATATTCAGAAAAAGAATCTAAGGTTGGACCCGTCAGGAGCTGACCTGGTGGCAGGTATCCTATAGATGCCTCGTGTATGCCAGGAAACAGTCCTGGCACTGAATCAACAACAAGCCAAGAGCCACCGTTAGATGAGTTTACTGGAGGACCTGCCTTGTTGGTTGAGGCTGAGCACTTGCCAGAAGAAGGCTTAATCCTAGTGCAGTGGTGGTGAACCTTTGCACTCCAGATGTTTTGAACTACAACTCCCAGAATTCCAAACCTGTATTGCCAGTGGCAAAGGACTGTGGGAGTTGTGGTCCAAAACATCTGGAGGGCCAAAGATTCGCCATCCGTGTCCTAGTGTCTGTAAACAACGGATGTCAGGAGGACCTCCATTGACTGGTGCCTGCCAGTCAGTTCGCTCTGCCCAACAGCAGACGTGCCAGTGGGGGCCTTAACTCCAACTTTCATTCTGCAAAGCCTCCCAAAACTTGTCCCAAGAAAAGGCAGGACCTTAATCTGCAAAGCTAAGCAATTCCAAGTCCTTCTCCAGCCCTGGATTACAAAGTTCTGAATTTAATTTTAGGCTGTGTTGAGAGTTTTGGGGAGCCATTTTCATCAGGGGAAACTCTCTCCTTGGTGTAGGAAAAGGCCGAGATCAGAAAAGTATATACATATTCCCCTTGATAACTGAGACTTGCAAGCTTCCCTTCTGTAAAGAAGGTAATTCAAAACTTTCTTGGCTGCAATTAAGTAAATCTTGTGTCCTGCAGCAGTGAGATAATATCAGCACAGAAATGCTCTTTTTAAAAGTTTCCTGTTCCTATTGTATGCGCAATCCCCACAGGGTAATATTCTCATTCACAAAAGCCAAGGCCTGCTAAAAATAATTAACACAGGTGTGAGTCACTGGGATCCCCCAGTTTTCATGAGCTTCCCTTGCAACTTTAAATGTCTAGGTTCCAACATGTGTGTTTTATTTCATCAACCTGGGAAAAATCCTGGTGTTTGTACAAGACCTTGTAGAAAAAGTAACCCAAGAAATGTCTGACGGGGAGGCTAGAAATCTAAAGTAGAATGTATGCGCCAACAATTTAAACATCCACCAAAACAGATGAATAATTCTTTTGCAGTTGTAAAGTTGATACATATATCATCAGTGAGAGAAAGCATAAACATTTTATAAAGTGCACATGGCCAAAAGAGTTAAATATTAACAGATAAACTAGCCAAGATATAAATCACAGGAATGCCACTAAGACGCATGACATGAATGTGAAACAGCTAGCAGCTTTACTAGTCTCATGCTTTCCGAACAAGTTATAAGAGCATTGGACATATTCCCAACATCTTCCTGAGCGGCTATTAGGCCAGGGGAAAGAAAATTTACCGAGTTTCTATTTTAATACAAAGCTATGTGATTTAGTAATTGTGGATCCATCTCACACGATTTTCAAAATTTGCTTTTTTGTGAACGGTGTCACAAAGTCCTCCTCTTAAAAAGTATGTATTAATTAGAGAGAATGCTATGCAAAAATGCTGATCTTAATAAAAATAATGTTTTTAAATGCATCGTATCAAGAAAATGGGTGCATTCAGAGACGTAGGCACCAAAATACTTATGGACTTCCCTACAAACATTTTTGAAACATCTCAAGTAGAGATGGGCACGAACAAAAAAAAAAAAAGGCAATTTGTTTCAGTTCGGTTCGTTTTCCATTGGGTTTGGGTTCATTAATTACAAAATGAATTTTTAGAAAAAAATGTTTCATAATTTGTTTTAGTTTGGGTTCATTTTTTTTCTTTTTTCTTTTAACCCCACCGGAGGATTTTTTAATTTTTTTTTAAATCCTGCCGGATTATTATTTTATTTTTTCTATTTTTTATTTTTTTTATTTTTTACTGCTGACCATGTGGCCCGCCTACCATATCTAGTGTGGGCTGGTCGGCTCCCCCCCCCCGGACGCCCCCTCCATGCAGCCAGGAGGACCAACCGAATAAGGAAGAACCACCCAGCAGCAGCACCAGGTAGGAGACACTGGCAAACAAAATGAACTGAAACAAAACAAACATTTTCATTTCATTTCATTTCGTTTCTTAGAGGGAGCAGTTTGTTATTCATTTTGTTACGTAATGAAACAAATAACAAATAACGAAATGAACCAAAAGTTCATTTCATGCCCATCTCTAATCTCAAGGTTCAGAACTAATGAGAGTTGAGAGTGAAAGAACTCAAAATCCAGGGTGCTGTAATTTTTTTTTAAAGAAAGAAGATTGGAAAAGGAAGGGAAACTGACAGAAGTCAATAAAGGTAGTGTCTTGTCAATCCTTAGCAACATGTATCTGTTGTAGAAAAATGAACAGTGTCTTGTCCACAAAAGTCTCTGTGATAATAAGGCCTAAATTCAATTGCTATTCCCAACTAGAAACAGAATCATTGAAGGAAATCCTGTTGACCTAGCTAAACTTGCAGAAGGCTGGGGGCAATTTTCAGAAATTAAGCAGATCCCTCTTCTGTCTCACAGCTTCTGTGCAATCTCTTTCAAGGCTTAGGAGCCATGGGGGCAGGAGAAAGAAGCCTTTAATTAACTCAAATCCCCCACTGTAAGGGCAGCGTTTTTGTGAATGGCGATCTTTGGTAATAAAAGACTTCCTCCTCTGTCCTGCAGCTCCCACTGCTTTCAAACAATGAAAGAGATTGCACAGGTCGCGTGGTACAGAAGCAGGAGACATTTAATTTTTGAAAACTGCCTCCCCCCCCCCCCCAGGACATCATTGTCAGACATCTGCAGGTGTAGGAACAGGATTTCAGTTGCTTAATAGTGAGTCAAGATCCATATAAGTCCCAGTTATTTAATAGGTGTGCCCTAACTGAGACTAATAACTGGGTCCAGGCCTTAATCTTAATCAGGTGCCACATCAGATTTGTGCCCAACTGCAGATATTGGGAACATCAGTTTTCAAATCTGGGGGTGGGGGTAGGGGTGGGTGGGGTGGGGTGGGGTGGAGTTTCCAAGTGCTGGCAATTTCTTAATACATCGGTAGCACTATTAGGTCAACCGCCTTGTTCACCCTTGGCAACCCAACTTTGGGGTAAAATTTGGACATACAAATCCCAGTCTTTGTTGTGGTTGTTTTCTGATGGCTACCTTTCTTTATGGCAGCAGTGGGGAAACCTTTGCCCTTCCCACAGTCCTTGACAGTTTGCAACATAGGCTCGGAATTCTGGGAATTGCGGTCCAAAACATCTGAAGGGCCAAAGGTTTAAGAACATAAGAACATAAGAAGAGCCAACCCCTGCTTTATCAGAACCAGCGTGGGTTCGTGGAACCTGGTGTCAGACTAGGTTTCAGGAGACATGCTCAACTATGGAAGCTCACCAGTTGACGGCAATTGTAGACCACTCCCTGAATACCACAGAGGCATGGAAAATCCTATGAAGGTTCCCATAAATGGGAAGTGGCCTGATGGCACACAGAAAGAACAGTAGGGTGCCCTTATGAATGGGAACAGGATTCTCTGATTCACTTATCCACCATCTAAATGTACTACAAATGTTAAAAGAAAAATCCTAGGGATACAGTGCCCCCCTGCCAATTGTGGGTGTTAGGGACCTGACCCGACCCGCAATAATTGAAAATTCGCGATATGCGGATGCAGGTCACGTTGGGGCTTGGGAGCCTTGGGAGCCTAACTGGGGGCTCTTGTACTTACCCCCAGCCTGGTGCTGCCCCGAACAGGCCTGCGAGGGCCTTCCCAGGCCTTCTGGAGCCCCCAAAGGGCATCCCTGTGAACCGGAAGTTCATTTTGGGCTTTTCTAGGCCTGTCGGAGGCTTCAGAAATGATTTCCGGCAACCCGGAAGTCACTTCCAGTTTGCAAGAAGGCCCTTTTGGGGCCTCCAGAAGGCTTGGGAAGGCCCTCGCAGGCCCATTAGGGGCAGCCCCAGTCCTGGGGTAAGTATGGGAGGCCTGAAACAGGCCTTTGCCCCTTACCCCAGGGGGCCTTTTTCATATACTGCGGTCCTGTGATATAGCAGGACTGCAGTATATGAACCGCGAAAGGGCGGGGGACCACTGTATATATTTCTAAAGTTCAAGTTATCAGAACTGGCCACCAAAGAAAGCCAGAGACAATGCTTTATATTGGCATTTTACTGTACATCATCTACAGGTATGTGCTGTAGGTGTGTGCGTGTGTTGGAACCAATCCCCCCACTGATATGGGAGTCCTACGGCAATTCTTTGCACGTACAGAAAAGATTTAACAAGTCAGAGCTGACAACTCACTGCCTCCTAGTCTTCTTCAAACTTTTGGCCCAGTCGTTGTGTTCCTCCGCATACAAGTGTTCTTTCCCTTTCTAGGTGTCACAAGACGTGAGTCATCTCTTTCACTCAGACATGCGTGTGAAAACACGTGTATCAGAAACCTTTGGAGGTTCTTCATGCTCGTGACATCTCTTCCCCCATCTTAACTTTTTATAACCCTCGTTAAAAAGCAGTGAAGTTCATCCAGAATTGGTATTATGTGTTCTGAAAAACCCATACCAAACAGCCATCTGGCTACCATGTTTTGCAGTGACTGTGATTTCCAGACATTTTTAAGGGCAACCCCATCTGGAATGAATTATTAATCTAAAGTGTTCTGCTTATATATAAAGTGTTCGGCTTATATACTGCCCCATACCACTTCAAGTAGTCTCTGAGCGGTTTACGGTTTTAATTACAGTATGCAGGCTACACATTGTCCCCCTCCCCCCAGCAAGCTGGGTACTCATTTTACCGACCTCAGAAGGATGGAAGGCTGTGTCAACCATGAGCCTGTTACCTGGGACTGAACTCCAGGCCGTGAGCACAGTTTTACCTGCAGTGCAGGCATTTAACCACTGTGCCACGGGGCTCTTCAGCATGGATCACTGTGGCCAGGTTCTTCTGCAGGACGCATCATCAACACAGCTGGACAGAGGGATTCCTGTCCACCTCTTCCTTCCAGACTTCCGGAAGCAGGTCTGCAGACAGCAGCAGTGCCAAGCTATGTAAAATACCTGCTCCTTTAAGAGAAACACAGCGTCTCTCAAAGATAAGCTGTTTTGCTCCTGAGTTGATTCAAGGTGGGGCTGATGGGGTTTTTTTTGGGGGGGGGGATGACAAAGCAAAGCAAAACCAAACACAGCATGCTGCTCCTATATCATCCAATAGCACCCAACCAAGCACTCTCTGGGCAGTTTGCAATTTAATTACCTAGGCTACACGTTGTGAAGGCTGAGGATAGTGCGGTGGTAAACCATCTGTTTTGTACAAATCAAGATTTGTTCTATATTTGTGCTATATTTCCTTTGATAACCCTTGATAATGAGCTATTGAGCATGTGTATTGCGTTGTTTTCAGGACATTTCAGCTGCAAAGAAGGATATGGTAAATGACTAATTCAACCAACCATGAAAGATCATTAGAATAATCTCCTGTTTTGAGTCTAAGCACCCAACTCTCCACCTTATCAATGCCAGAAGCATGTATCTGATCAGAACTGATGTACACTGATGCTTTTGCAAACATCAGTTTTTGGAGAACCTGAATGCTGGCATTCCTGTTGGGCCTCCTGTTGGCCACTGACGGGCTGGCATATGAAGAAAATACTGGACTAGTAAGACTGTGGGTCTGATCCACCATGAAATGTGTGATGTTCTTGTAAGAACCCTCGCTTTAGATAACAATGTTGTTGTTGTGTTTAACCTCTGATGTTTGATCCAGGGTTGGTGGAAGAGGGAAAAGAAAATGGTCCATTAAATTTCCATTACTCTACCAAGCAGAAACATCTGCAGGAAAGTGTCAAGTGACACTGAGAAATGGTGTTGAACAAGCCAGGCACTGGCGTCAAATCCACCCAGAACCCAGAGAAAAAGAACTGGCGCTCCTACCCGTGGAATTACTGTCTCAGTGGTTCCATACGCCTATCTGCCCCGGGGGTTTCTCAGGGTGGCAGAGTTAGCTCTGTGGAACAGCTTGGGTTTCTCACGTACCAGGGATGCATTCCCCCCTCCCCACCTCTGGCCGGGAAACATGTGAGGATGTGGCGGGCTGGCGAAGCTGTTTCCAATCATGAGTATTATGCAAAGTTGACTCCGCAACACTCGTTTTGCATGCTGAGTTAAAAAGGGATCTGGGACGGCAACAAGGAAGGACCGTAACCTGGGCTTTGTCAAGGATGGGATGAAGTCATGGCAGGGGAGCTCCAGAAACTTCTCTGGAGCAGAACTGAATGCACCCAAAGCCATCTTTAAATCTTTCTCAAGAGCCCCCTTCTAAAGAGGGCCGAGCGCTCCCAGCACCTGCTTGGGTCAATTTGGAAATTGTCTAAGCTTCCTGAGGAGGGGGAGAGTGGGATCGGGGAAGCTTGAAAACTTTTTCTGAGTTGAAGCTCAGAAAAGTCCCTGTGTTCTCCCCTTGGCTCTTCACATCCCCTGAAATGCTTCTACATCGTCCCTAACCTCCTCCGTCCACACCAAGCTCTCCTCCTTTGTGACCTTGCAAGCAGCAGAGTGGACGGAACCACCCATGACACCTCCCTCAGAGGTGCCAAGGATGATTAAGTGTCCTGAGGCTGCTGCTGCTATGGGTGATTTCTCTGCATTTACTACATGTATCAGTTGCCTAAATAAGTATCAGTGGAGAGTGGCCCCTTGAGTGAAGGGACTCCTTTTACCTGTTCTTGGATCTGTCTGTGGAGAGAGAGGTTGGGAGTTCAATTCCCCACTGATCCTCCTGAGATAGGGGCTTTCATACAGTCATGTCCAAACTTCAGCCCTCCAGATGTTTTGGACCACAGTCCTTTGCCATTGGAAATACAGGCTTGGAATTCTGGGAGTTGTGGCCCAAAACATCAGGAGGGCCGAAGTTTGGACTTGCGTGCTTTAGAATAAAGATACAGTAGGTGCATGTGCTCAATGGTATCAAGTCAGAACCGATGAATAGCATAGGATTTTTGGAGCTGTCTATATAGCTATGACGTTTATCTGTTTTGTTGTGGAGCTGGAGTTTAAGAGTTTGACTCTCCACTGTGTCTCCTGGGAGTAGAGCCAGCCTGGGTGGCCTTGGGAAAGCTGCATGAACCACCTCTGAGTACTCTCCACCTAGAAAACCTTGGAAAGGGTCTATCTATATAAGTCAACTTTGACCTGACGGCACGCAATATGTTTATTATTTGTGGTCTGAAGCAAGGTGACAGTTGGCCTTCTCCTCACTTGAGCTCTGCCAAATCATTTCTGTAGCAGGAAAGTTCATTACGGAAACCCAGAAATGACAACTTGCTGTCACATCTCAATTTTTTCTTATTTAAATAAGAGGGACAGAAAGAGAAGTGCCACAAACCTTGTGCTCGGCTAGTGCCTCAAAATACACACAATTTAAAGGTTACAATAATTTCCTGGAAAAATCCAAAGGAAAATAACTTAACTCTCTTTCTGTCTTGTTCCCCCCCTCTTCTTTCATGGGCCCATTATCTCCCTTTTCTTTGCAAATTGGCCCCTCTCTCTCTCTCTCTCTCTCTCTCTCACACACACACACACACACACACACACACACACACACACACACACACACACACCTCTGACTTTCTATAGCTCATTAAAAGAGCCTGTTTCATGCTTGGTAATAAAATCCAGAAGAAGATCTTAATCTCTCAACTGCTTGATCTACAAATAGTGCCTTTTGGAAACTGGCATGTAGTCCCGCGCGGACACTCTGCCCCCTCCTTCCTCCATCGCCTGCCGCCCGCTTCTTGCATGCATCAGCTGGATGTTGCCTTGAGATAGCCTTGTGTTCCTTTTGGAAGGAGTCCGTGTTCCCTGTAACACAAGGGATGTCTTTTCCAAAGGTCCTCCTTGAGACGAAGAGGAAGGATGAGAAAGTGTGATGAAGTAACGATTGTCATCTCGGTGGCTGCTAAAAAGGGGGACGATGGCCCAAATCCACTTACTGAACCGCTTGTTGGAAATGCTGATCCCAAGATGAATAGGAGCCAACGGTGCGATGTGGCTACAAAAAAAGGCCAGTGCTATTTTGGGATGCCTTAGCACAGGCATGTCCAAACTTTGGCCCTCTAGATGTTTTGGACCACAACTCCCACAGTCCTTTGCCATTGGAAATGCAGGCTTGGAATTCTGGGAGTTGTGGTCCAAAACATCAGGAAGGCCGAGGTTTGGACATGCCTGCCTTAGCGGAAGTGTAGTTGCCAACTCCCATAATGTACTAGTTCCCCTCCAATTAGGCCTCATCTAAAATAGTGTATCCAGTTTTGGACACCACACTTGAAGACAGATGCCAGCAAACTGGAGCAAGTTCAGAGGAGGTCAGCAAGGTTGACCAGGGGCCTGGAGACCCTGCCCAAGGGACTGGGCATGTTTAGTTTTGAGAGAAGAAGACTATGATAACACTTTCCCAATACTACTTGAAAAACCGTCATACAAAGGAGGGGCAGGATCTGCTCTTAATCATCCCAGAGTCCATAATGATGGTCTCAGGCTGGAAGAAGCCAGATTCAGGCTGAATATTGGGGGGGGGGGGATTTCCCAACTGTTAGAGCAGTATGATAATGGAACCAATTACCTTGGGAGGTGGTGAGCACCCCAACGCTGGTGGCACTAAAAATCGACTAACTAGATAGGTTTTGATTTGGTTTTTTGGATTGATCAGGGGGTTGGATCATTGCATTGCATTGATCAGGGGGTTTCCTTCAAAGAAAAATAGATGGGAAGTGTCACCTGGGGTGTGGAAGAACATTCTGGCTTAAGAATTTAAGCCAATGTTTCACAGTGAGCACAGCTGCTCTGTTTAGAATAGCTTTAGATAGAAACCAGTTCAGGCTACTGATCACCAACATTCTACGAGGACATGGCACTTGAAGAATAAGAAGAAGGGGGTTGGAGCCCGTGGCCTTATAGTTCCCAATCTTGTTGTTTGAAATGTGAAACTTTGGCTTCTTATTTTCCTTTCAAGATGGCCGATGTGCTTCCCCTCCCCCTTCATCTATGGCAGAGGTTCCCAACCTTGGGAAACTTTGGACGGTCATGGACTACAACTCCCAGAAGCCTTCACCACTTGATGGGCTGGCCGAGATTTCTGGGAGTTGCGGTCCAAGAACATCTGGATTAGCCAAAGTTGGGAACCGCCACATTATGTAATGCAACCGGTTAATCTCAGCCAAGCTTGTAAATGTGCTCTTGCTTATTTACTTTAAATTTATTTCAAACATTTGTATCCCGCTTTTCTCCTGGAAAGGGCCTTAGGTATCTAGGGTGAGTAAAATTGGGGAGGTGGAGATACTCAACAATGGTTATTTCTCTCTCGTTTCCTTGATGACGCTTCCCTAAGCCTTTGTGTAGGCTGTCATTTGAGGGGAGAGCAGTGAGGGATAGTGGAACTGATTCCAAAGTTGCCAGAACAGATGAAACTGAGCCTGAGCTAGAAATAATTCCTTTTAGCTCCAAGGGTGTGAGTATGCCGAAACCACAGGTATGTGCTGCGGCGTGACTGAATTAATTTCTATTGCAGATGGTAGGAATGTCTTTGGCAGAGATATCTAAAAGACACTGTGAAGACACTGGCAGCGGCGAAGAAGGCCAAGTCCATGCTAGGGATGATCAGAAAGGGGATTGAAAGTAGAACAGCCAACATTATAATGTGTACAAGACGATAGCAAGGCTGCACCTGGAGTATTGTGTACAATTTTGGTCACGGCATCTCAAAAAAAAAAAAAAAAACCCACAGTGGAACTGGAAAGGAGAGTGACTAAAAAAATTACTGGGCTGGGGACCTCCCTTATGAGGAATGGCTACAGCATTGGGGGCTCTTTAGTTTGGAAAAAAAGGCGCCCGAGGAGTGTAACCATTGGCAATAAGAAATTTCTAATTCATCATATATTATATTATCTTATTAAGGCTCTTAAGCCTATGTGTCTCTGTGCTGGGGAAATGTGTGTTAAGAGGTGATTTCTGGTAAGCTGCGGAGGCCTCTCTTGCTAAAAGTCCTTCTGCCAACCACCAACAGTCGGTCTCAAGCTATTGTGATAGTGGAAAATTACTGTTTTAGCTTTCTGCTTTCTCCTGTTCTTTCTTAAGACTTAAGACTTAGAATCTATGCAAGAAGAAAATATTTCAGGTTAATAAGGAAGTTTCTTAACTGAGAAGCATCTGCATTTTTCATGGACAGTCTGGAAATGCTTACATGTCCTAATTCCAAAAGGGTATAAGAAGGCTGGGGTCCGACTTAGAAATGGTCCTTCTACAGAGGCACCCAAATGTACATTTGAAACAAAACCTTTCTTAGAATCTGACAAGCCAGTGTCTGCCTATCTGTCAATCTGTCCTAGAAGCCTGCAAAGGCTTAACCCGTTGTAATCCAGAATTGTGATATGACTGAGACGTACAAAATAATGCAGGGCATGAGTAAAGTCGATAGAGGGACACTCTTCCCCCTCTCACAAAATACCAGAACTAGGTGGCATCCACTCAACCGGAGGGCTGGGAGAGTAAGAACAGACAAAAGAAATTTTTTTTTCACCCAGCGTATTGTTAGTCTATCGAACTCCCTGCCATAGGATGTGGTGATGGCATCTGGCCTGGATGCCTTCAAAAGGAGATTGGACAGATTCCTGGAGGAAAAGTCCATCCCAGGTTACAAACCATGATGGAGATGTGTAATCTCCAGGCTTAAAACCGGGGTACTTCAAGGGCCAGATGCAGGGGAATGGAATCAGGAGACAGAGATCTAGTTTCGTCTGCTCCCAGACGCATCTGGTGGGGCCACTGTGAGATACAGGAAGCTGGACTAGATGGGCCTTTGGCCTGATCCAGCATGGCTCTTCTTATGTTCTTATGTTCTTAAACTCAGTGAATGAGTTTTCTTTTTTTAAGCACCAGCTTTGTAGGCCCCCATCCTGAGCTGACTCCAGCCGAGACAAAACAGGAAGAGATTCCCATGGGACAGAGCGGCCTTCCTGTTGGTATCCAACAGCACAGCTCTATGGATGCTTCTAGTTCAGCATTCAGCAACCATCATGGAATGAAACCTTGTTCTCTAGGGAGCCAAGGAAACATGGAGGTAATTCTGCTGGCACATTTTTCTTCATCACGAGATTGCTTCCAAACTTGTAGGCACTCATTCCATTTCATGCCCCCCCCAAGCAATTTATTATAAAGCATCTGCTATTAATGCATAGTGATTAGTGATAGCTGTCCAGAATCTGAGCTCTTTTGCCAACACTGAAGTACTATAGAGTACAGCCTTGAAGGGATCATTCAATGCCAGAAAGCAGATGGGTTTATTTTATTTTTTTAAAGGCATCTTGAATACTATTGATATTCACATAATGGCTGTGTAACTTGCCTCAGGTAACTGCTGCTAATGGACAGGATGAGTTTCCATGATGCAGTCTGCCACATACCCAGGAAGTGTGTGTGTGTGTTTTGTACCAAAATGTGGTATTCTGATTTTTAAAAAAAGAAATGAAAGAGTAACTTTTAGTTCTATTCGTTATTCGTTTTGTTACGTAACAAAATGAATAACGAACCTCAGAGTGAATTTAGAACAAACCAAACTGAACAAAAAAAAATGGTTCGTTTCAGTTTATTTCGTTAATGGCGGAGATGTCTCCTACCTGGTGCTGGTCCTTCCTCCTGGACAGTCCGGTCTTCCTGGCTGCAGAGAGAGGGCAACCAGAAAAAAAAAGCAGACTGGATGTCCTACAGCTGGTAGGTGGCCGTGGTTGGCAGTAAATAAATAAATAAATATAAAATAAAAATAAAATTAAAAGATCTGGCGTATGGGCCTGGTACCAGCCCGTAAGCACCGGCCCCGGCCCGTGCACTGCAGAACTGGCTCACGGGCCGCAGAACTGGCCCACAGGCCTGCAAAACAAACAAACAAACAACAATCCAGCATGCAGGCCCGGTACCAGCCCGCAACTAGCAAAAGTTAAAAAACAAAAAAGCCAACCGGCCCGTGCTACAGCTGTAGCATGGGCCACATGGTCGGCAGTAACAAAACAAAAAAACAATTAAAAATAAAAAAGGTTGGCACCCTAGAACAGTGATGGCAAACCTTTTAGAGACTGAGTGCCCAAAGTGCAATTCAAAACCCACTAATTTTTTTGCAAAGTGCCAATACAGTAATTTAACCTGTATACAGATGGTTATGAAGAGGCAATGTCGGGTGCCCACAGAAAGGGCTCCGAGTGCCACCTTTGGCATCACTGCCCTAGAATAAAGAAAAATATATATATAAAATAAAACCAGCGCCAACCCGGCCCCAGGGGCCGCTCAGTTGGCATTTAAATAAAACAAAAAACAAGGCACTAGCCCAAAGCCAGCACCTCAAAAAGCCCCTGCCACAGGGGCTAGGATCACCCCGCTGCTGCTGCCGCCGCCCAGGAAGGATGATGAATAATGATTGAAGATGGTGAAGATGATGAGGATGCTGCCAGTCCAGTTTGTGCAGTTGTTGCCAACGTCTGTTTTTGTTATTTTTAAAATGTTTTTTCCTGCCCGCGCACGGGAAAAACAAATAACAAACAAAATGAACCAACGAAACAAATATTTGAAAAGATTGTTAAAAATGAAACGGACCAAACCCTAAAATGAACCAAACCAAAACGAATTGCCATTTTTTTTTTGGTTTGTGCCCATCTCTAATTATGACAGTAGCTTCTTAGAAACAGGAAAACAAAAATTACTTTTTCTAAAATTAAAACCATTGTCTTCTTCCTAGCATTTTCCTGCAGGTATGGGATCTACTTTTTGAATCTGGAAATGCTGCTTTGACCAATCGACTGCATCTTTCAGGGCACCAGCCGATGATTCGCATAATGTCGTTGGCGGCATCCTGCCATCTCTGTTTTGGCTGCCAGTGTGGTCACCCACATGGGTGTGTGTGTGTGTGTGTGTGTGTGTGTGTGTGTGGTGGTCCATTCCTCCACATGGTGCCTCTGGAAATGGGCCCCATCCAGTGTGGCACTGAGCTAAACATGAGAGCTTGTAACTCTAAATACGGATCAGGACCCTTTCAAAGTATTTACCTGGGCAATAAATAAGAGTTGAAAATCTTCAGATTCAGATTCAGATTCAGATTCAGAGAGAGAGAGAGAGAGAGAGAGAGAGAGAGAGAGAGAGAGAGAGAGAACGTGCAGTGCACTTGAGGTGGCCTCCATTTCACTGCCTTGTCTTTCTCAGAAGTGCATTGGGTCATTCCAGGCCTAGGACACCAAGAGTCACAAAAGAAAATACAATCCTGGAAATTCAGCCAACAGTTTGGTCTGTGTCATCCACCCCACTTTTCCCAAAAGAGAGACGTAACTCCAGCCTCTGTCCAGAAGGACCTGCAATCTCATGTGGTCTCAAGCAGCTTCTTGATTCCTCAAGGAGAACATCAAGATGGTCAGATGGTCCACCAATTCTGACAGAGAGAGAGAGAGAGAGAGAGAGAGAGAGAGAGAGAGAGAGAGAGAGAGCTAAATCAGTTCATGAGTGATTGTATCAAAGTAAATCTTTTGGTGCTGATCAGAACATTCTGGTTTAAGAATTTAAGCCATTGCTTCACAGTGGGCACAGTTTCTCTATTTAGAATAGCAACATTCTTTGAGGACATGGCACTTGAAGAAGATAGATAGATAGATAGATAGATAATCAGGACCACAGTAACTGTAACCACGTCCTTCTACAAATGATGTGTGTGCATGCATGTAGTCACAGAGGGTAATTAAGCAAAGGCGTCCAATTTTCTTCCAGGAAGCATAGAAGCCATCCTTGAGAGATTGTTTGTTGAATCAGATTTTTTTTTTTAAAAAAACCTTCCTTGGGGATTAGATGAAACCTGAAGAGACAGAAAGGGAAAGGGGGGGGCAAGCAAAGGCAGCCTTAAGTAGGAAGTCATAGGTGTGAGCAAGAGGGAAAGTGGGGGGGGGGACCTTGTCAATTTAAGAGGATTAGGGAAGGCTTCCATATTCTGGTCCCCCTGCCCCCGCCTCTCCCCTTAAAGGATTCCGTGTTGGTCTTCCACCGCAGATTAAGTTCTGTGTGGCTGCAAAGTGAAAACAGCTCATTAACGGAGAGGTTGGGTGGAAAGGTTGTTCCAAGACAACGGGTAGAGCTACTGAGCTGGAACTTCCCAGATTGCTTAACAGGAGGTGTGTGTGTGTGTGTGTGTGTGTGTGTGTGTGTTTACATTTCAGAACGGACTTCCAAAACAGCTGAATCACTGATGCTAAGAAAAGAATAGATCAGTAATAATCATCACTTATTTAAGTTGTTATTTCCTCAACTTCTGGAAAACAGAGCCGTTCCTCCCAAAACTCTTGGGCGCCAGAATTTTCCTGTAGGGTCAAAGTACTATAAATTATTAGTGTCAATACCAAAATCCTGGGAAGAAAAATAGGGGAAGCATTCCATGTGTTTTGTGGGACATCCTACCTAGGAATATGCATATAAAGCTTTCAAAGGTCTGAAGCCCACTCAGTACATTGTCCCTGTAACCTTTAGGACAGGCCAAGACAAACCAGTGATTTTTGTACTATTGTACCACTAAGGGAATGACCATAACAGATAGAAGAGTGGGTTGCCTAAAACCACCAAGGGATACTATGGCAGAATGAAGAATCATTGCCAGTCCACTTGGAAAGTTCCACGTGCAGATTCCTACCACCGACACCTATGTGTGTGCATTTTTCTTGTGTTTGTTCCTTTTAATCTGTTATTCAGATGCAGGTTCTTCAAAAATCTTCATATTTAACTGCTTTTTAATGACTGGAAAGGCACCTGAGGGGGGATATGATTAAGATGCACAAAATGATGCAGGGCATGAGTAAAGTGGATAGAGGGATGCTCTTCTCCCTCTCACAAAATACCAGAACTAGGAGACATCCACTCAAATCGAGGGCTGGGAGAGTAAGAACAGACAAAAGAACATCTTTTTTTTACCCAGCCCGTTGTTAGTCTGTGGAACTCCCTGCCACAGGATGTGGTGATGGCATCTGGCTTGGATGCCTTCAAAAGGGGATTGGACAGATTCCTAGAGGAAAAGTCCATCAGCAGTTACAAACCATGATGGAGATGTGTAATCTCCAGGCTTATAACCAGGATACTTCACGGGCCAGGGGAGTGGTATCAGGAGACAGATATCTAGTCTCCTGCACTCCCGGACGCATTTGGTGGGGTCACTGTGAGATACAAGATGTTGGACTAGATGGGCCTTTGGCCTGATCCAGCATGGCTCTTCTTGTGGTCTTATGTTTCAATCAGCTGTGGCCATCTTGACCCCTGCCCTCTGGAAGGAAGGCAACATACAAGTGCAACAAAACAAACAAAGCCGGTGACCATGGAATTCTGGGATTTATGCTCCCCCCAAAACAATTTTCCCCACCACCCCATATGAAACAGGCTGTTGTCAGTTCACAGTTTTGATCACTGCACCTAGCAGCTTTTGTCCTCTGCTGCATTGTTATCTGTAGGACATAAGCTGCTGACCCAATGAATAATAATAATAATAATAATAATAATAATAATAATAATAATAATAATAATAATAATAATAATAATAATAATAATAATAATAATAATAATAATGTAGAGAAGAAAAAAGTGTGGATAATTGATATTGCTATACCAGGTGATAGTAGAGTCGCTGAGAAACAACTTGAAAAGGTTACCCGATATCAGGATCTGAAAATTGAACTTCAGAGACTCTGGCATAAACTGGTACAGGTGGTCCCAGTGGTAATCGGCACGCTCGGTGGGGTGCCTAAATAGTTATACAAGTATTTGGAAGAAATTAGAGTTGACAAAGTCGCAATCCGTCAGCTGCAGAAAGCCGCCTTATTGGGATCTACTTGCATAATTCACCGATACATCATGTAGTCCTAAACGCTTGGGAAGCGTTTGACAGTGATTTGTAATACAAAATCCAGTGTAGTTAAGTACAAGCTGTGTGATGATGATGATGATGATGATGATGATGATAGATAGATAGATAGATAGATAGATAGATAGATAGATAGATAGATAGATAGATAGATAGATAGATAGATAGATAGATAATTTTAGAACTGCAGAGCTGGAAAAGATCCTATGGATCATTGAGTCCAGCCCCGGTCAAGGAGGCACAGTGGGGACCTCTGGCTCTGCAACCAGGGACATAAACCATTGAGCTATCCAGAAGCTCATGATGGATCGGTAAAACTGGCCAAGCTGGACAATATGAGCAAATGCTTTCTGTTGACCCTCCCTCTCTGAATGATTGATAGGAGCTCCTCCTCCTTCTCACTCACTCCGTTTCCATATGGAAAGCAGAACTCAAGCTAGAGTCTTAATAGCTTGCCAATGGAAAATGGATACTAACGATATAATTTCTAAAAACATTTTTGGAAAGAAGGAAAGACACCCCAAGAAAAAGGGGGGGGGAGGAGGAGGAGGAGGAGGAGGAGGAGGAGGAGGAGGAGGAGGAGGAGGAGGAGGAGGAAGAGAAGAAGAAGAAGAAGAAGAAGAAGAAGAAGAAGAAGAAGAAGAAGAAGAAGAAGAAGACGGCGACGATGACTTTTGCCAACCTCTCTGTTGAGCAGTTTTCACTTTGCAGCCACACATAACTTAATCTGCGTTGGAAGACAAACACGGAATCATTTAAGGCAGGGGTATCCAAACTTTGGCCCAGATGTTTTGGACCACAACTGCCAGAATTCCAAACCAAGATTGCCAATGGCAAGCAGTGTGGGAGTTGTGGTCCAAAACATCTGGAGGGCCAAAGTTTGGACATGACTGCTTTAAGGGGAGAGGCGGGGGCAGGGGGACCAGAATATGGAAGCCTTCCCTAATCCTCTTAAATCGGCATGGTCCCCCCTTCATATACTGTACATAAACTGTACAACCTATGACTTCATATACTGTACATTGGCTCCATATGGTGGGCGCCTTGCCAGTCCAACCGAGGGGAGCTTCCTAGAAGCTACACCTGCACTAGCCAGCTAATACCTCGCGATCACATGGACGAAAATATTGTGGCAGAAACAATCATATTGTTCTCCCTCTGCATCTGCTGCAGGCTTATGCAAACATTTGTACGCCCAAAGGCTGAATCACCCGTAGCCACAAACCGGCTGCACTCGCAGAGAATGCAGGCAGAAACATCTTGGTGTAGCAGCCCAGTCAAAGGATACACATTATTTTTGCCTTCACAATTGATAAAAGGGATCCATGTTCTTTCATAGACCCCTGAGCTCCTCCCTCCCTTGATGGTATTCTTTTCATGCTTCTTTTGGTGGCATCTCGATCTCCTAACTTAACGATTTGTTATCTTTCATTTTTTGAAACAAATCCGTAGCACGAAGTACCTAAGAATCTCTCAGATTTCCAGATTAAAAATTAGTGCTCCATATTTGTTTTCATATACATGCATTTTAAAAATACTAATCCTTTTCTTTGTCTTCCTTCGTCATTGTCTTTGTAAATTATTGCCTCAGGGCATTCTACAGTTTGGGTGTCTTGCACACGTCCATGGTGGTAAAATGAAGTTAGTCAAGAAAAATGAAGAGGACATAATGCGTTCTCCGGCCTTTGTCTTCATCTGTTGTTATCATCTGTTTTCATTATCAGTGGAGATCAAAGTGTTTTAAGTAGGATTGTGGGAGAATGGGCCAAGTTTGCAATGAACACTGGGCAGAGAGAAAACCTAACTGACAATGCTTTAGGAGGAACACCGTAGAAGCACTCTGCTTCTCAGGGACCGGTCTCCTTGGCTTGCAATTCCAACAAGTTGTTAAGTGGTCATCTGCTTTGAACAGAGGCTCAAGACAGCTGGATACTGTCTTCTAGCAGATACCTCCTCTGTGAGAAGGTACAACATTGAAAGGCCTCCCATATTTATAACCCCAAATCAGGAGGTGCAGGAATGTACGTGGAAAAACCCTACCATTTCAAGTCATGGATTTTGTGTTTGTGTGTGTCTACGTTCCTTTTTGGGTGTGTGTATCCAACCACTACCACACTTCAGTTTTGAAACACCTTTTCCTTAAAGACAAATTGCCTTAAAAATCACTGTCCGCTTTTCAAATTGCTGTTTCCGAAGAGCCCCCTTGGCCATGCCCAGTTTTGACCACTGTGTCATTTTTTCTTGCGATGACCACTGGGGGTGGTGTTTTTTTAAAATCGGTTCCCCCTTTTAAAGCAATTTGGTTGTATTTGCGGACATACACTGCCTTTTTTGGTTCCCCCTGTTGTAGTTTAAAGCGGTTCAGCCAAGTGCAAACGGGGAAGCCGATTGATAAGCAACTGCTGAAGTGCAGACTGCCGAACCGCTGTAGCGACCATGTGACCACGGGAGGAGATACGGTGATGCAAAATAAAAAGCGGCTGCTCAAGGAAGTGAAATAGCAGCCACATGTAACTTTTTTGCGTCAACCACTTCAGGACAAGCTAACCTGTGATGGATATCTATTTCATTAAGAGCATAAATGACTTCCCCACACTTTTAAAGTCATCTTGCAATAACCAAGGGGGAGGGAGCAGAGGAGGGGAGAGTGCCAATCATGTTTATTTAGGATCTGCTGACAATCACACTGTGATTTCCTTTGCAGCGATCAAGGATCAACTGGAGTAGCAAACGGGATTATTCTGCCTCTTGGTTGCTTTTCCCCCTTCCTTGTTTGTCTCCTTGCTGGTTGTTAATACATCATCATCTGCCATCAGGTTGATCTTCCTGATTCCCATGGGAATCGGCAATCTGCAAGGTCTTTTTTGCCACAGTTTCAATGATAAATACTCCAGCTATGTCAGTTTGACTGATGCACAGGGTAAATAGACATTTGACTCCAGAGGAGGATCCAGGCAACAGCAGCATATATGTATACGTTACTTTAGCATTTATAGAAATATTTATGTTCTCCCTTACATGAAACATCTCATGGCCAGGTACAAATATTAAACAATGCTAGATAACCCAGAGCAATACAAAGTGATGTTTAACAAGTCCATTTAGGACAACAGAAATGACTGAGAACAATTAGTGTGCACTGTTTCCACTGAAACGGCATCAGTTGTGTCGTTAAACTTTGGTGGGGAGCAAGCTGGCTTTGTATATGGATTATCAGGTTGCAGGGCAGCAGCTGAAGTCAGAGGGATTTGCCATGCCTTTTTGGGGTGTGTAAATGCAGAAAAACAGAGGATTTTGAGTGTTATGTGTATGCTTTGGAAAGAAGCCCTTTCATAGTCTGGGCTCACAGCTCCATTCATGATATGTAACAGTGTTAGGCGCATTATAAGCAAGGTTTTTAATGTGTGTTTGCTTCCCTCCCAATATTTGCCTGCCTTACTTCTGTGACGTCACAAGGACCTAATCTCTTTGGGCACTTTTACACGACCCCTAAGATCCGCTGGCCACTTAAATTCGGACCAGAGATCTTAGGGGCTTGTCGCTCTTCCTGCTTCCCCACCCCTCTGCACTTCCTGGCTGCTGGCTGCGTGAGGGGGAAGGAGAAAAAAAAGGAAGAAAATATCATGCCTCACCTCCGTTCTGGCTCTCCTTCTGGCTCTCGCTCTTGCCGGCAAGATTCCTGTCTCTGTAAAAGTAGCTCTTAAAGGGGTGGGAGCCAAAAAAAACAACAAACAGAAGGGAAGAGAGCCCCGCACTCACTATCTTTACACCGCATCAAGGAATTTTCAGGACGGAAGAGCAGGTACTGGAAAGGTGCGCTGGGATGCGCTAAAGTGGGCGTGGTCGCACCTAATTTCCTGTAAACTCCGGAGCTGGTGGGTAAACATTTTTAAGCTCCGGAGCTGGGAGCCATTTGCCCCGGAGTTTAGGGGTCGTGTATAAACGGCCTTTGTCTCATGGTTTGGCCTCAAGTCTCAAGCAATGGAATGCTGCTGATCTAGCAGCCTGCATATGGCACTGACATAAAGGCTTTTAAACAGCAGGCTTTGCTCAAAGATGCCAGTCGTTTAAGGGCTTCAGTATGTTAAATTTCTTGTTCAATTCCTCTAGCTGTGGAGCAGAAGTGCAGGGATTCACAAAGCAGAACAGCAGGTCTTCCATCCCTTTTCTCAGCCACTGGCACTTACAGTCTCAGTAAGCCCCTTGGAAATATTTGTAAGAGAAAGAGTAAAAGGTTTCACAACTTACCCTTTTGAAACAGATCAATAGCAAACTAACAAACATGACTGCTTTCAATAACTGATTTCAACATACTCTGGGGGTGGGGGGACTCACAGCCAGTGTGTGTGTGTGCTTCTCTCTTTTTGATTCAGAGGCAGGAGGGAATGATTGGTTAGTGCTAAGTTGACTGACAGTCACCTCTGCTCACAGTGGTTCCTCCCAGCCACACCTTCACCAGGCAGCATGCGAGGTTCTAGAAACTTCAGCGTGAAGTCCTCTGAAATGCTCTCTGTTTTATTCATCATGTCTGTTTGCCTCTATTTACCCATCAAGAATGGCAAGAAACTAGGAGGCTGTTTGTTGTTGCTATTGAAACAGTGATTCTCAGTGCACTCCATGCATAAGATACTGTATTTTTTGCCCTATAAGATGCAGTTTTTCCACCCTCAAAAGTAAGGGGAAATGTCTGTGCATCTTACAGAGTTGAATACAGCAGTCTCCGCTACATACATATCACAGATTTTCATTTAGAGATAAGATACCTTCACAGAGCTCTTCCCATCTCCTGCTGCAGCCGGCAGTTCCAATCACCTGGTTTGCAAAGAGGCATCCTCCAGGGAGCCTCTCCCCACCCTTCCCCTTCTGCAGCCAATATTCCCCAGTCAAAAATCACCTTGTTTGCAAAGAGGTCTCCACGGAGCCTCTGCCCTCCCCTTCTGAAGCCTGGATTCCAGAGCTTCAATTAACTCATTTGCAAACCTCCCCTTTGCAGCTTGGATTCCACAGCCCCAATTACTATATCCTCCCCTTTTGTAGTTTGGATTCCACAGCTCCAATTACCAGGCTTGCAAGCCTCCCTTTTTGCAGCTTGGATTCCACGGCTCCAATAACCTTGTTTGCAAGCCTCCACTTCCCTGCCATAAAACCTTGCTTAGGCTAAACTTTTTTTTTCTTGTTTTTCTCCTCTAAAAACTATGTGTGTCTTATGGCCCGGTGCATCTTATAGGGTGAAAAATATGGGCATTTCCTCTCCTAACAGCTCACATTTTGGTTTCCACTATTATTATGCCTTTCCCCTCCTCTTTCCACCTATTTGCTAGGAAATGCGGAGTTCAGCTCATCAGTTGACAGTCAGCAGCCTCTCAGAACTGCAGAGTTGGAAGGGACCTTATGGGATCAACCAGTCCAGCCCCCTGCCAAGGAGGCCCTGTGGGGAATTGAACTCCCAACCTCCGGCTCTTCAGCCAGAGACCTAAGTCACTGAGCTGGAAGAACAACTTTATAACTTCTTGTAACAGGACAATCAGTTTGCTATACGATTATCAGGGTTCAAGCATAATACAGTGGAACCTTGACTTACGTCATTAATCCGTTCCAGTGGTCTAACGAACGTTTCCCATAGAAAGTAATGGGAAAGCGGATTAATCCGTTCCAGATGATGAACAAGACCCCCGAAAACAGCAATTTAACACAAATTTTACTGGGATAGGAGATTCCTTCTGGGGATGTAAATGAAATGTCTCTTCAAAGAGAGGAGGAGGCAGTGGAATTATAGTCCACAAGTTATATGTCTCCACTTTTTAATGATCATAGCAACAATGTCTAACATTTAAGTTTTACTGATTTTTAACCTGACGTTCCAAGTTCTGAACAACCCTATGCTTACCATTAAGAGTCCCACAACTTTACAGCTCCCCAACTAAAAGGCTTCCATTGTGGACCAGACTTCTGCAGCCAGATTTTTTACAAGACTGAGCCGACTGTCTAACCAGCGAGGCCAGCCCCGAGCTCCCAGCCCTTCTTCTCCTCCGCCAGCAGCGGCGGCTTTGGCGAGGCCGAGGACCCGCTCCAGGTGCTCTGAGCTGGCCTCGCCGAAGCCGCCGCTGCTGGAGGAGGGGAAGAAGGCAGGAGCAGTTTGGAGGCGGCAGCCGCGATGCTGGGTTGTGGCTGCCGCCCAATTCGGGTGCCTTGCACCGGGGCTCCGAGATGTAAGTCAAAGCCTGCGACTCAAGTCAAACAGGCCCCTTCTTGCTGCAAGTCAAATATGATGCAAGTCAAGCAGTATGTAAGTCAAGGTTCCACTGTACTCAAAATGTCAGGTAATGGTCTGGCATTGCGTTGCAGTATCATGCCCGCATTGCCAGCAGGAAAAAGGGTGCCAAGGATTACACAGCAAGGGTGACCTCAATGTTGACAACACCAATGTCAGCAGTCAAGTGGGTCTTCACAGGATCCTCTTTTGTCTGCATTTGCCACTTACAAACAGACACCCAGCAAGCTCGTATCTGACCTCAGTGCTCTTCTACAAGATGAACAATGCAACTCCATCAATCCAATGAGAAAACCTTTAGTATTACTGGCATTAGTCGTGCTATGGTAATAAGAAAAGAGATGCCAAGAGTACATGTTCTGTCCCTGCCAGAAACCTCATAAACTGCTATTTTCTCATTTAATACGGTTGGCAAATATTCACATTGTTACCCACATTTTGACTGTAGTTTAACATTCCATTGCGCTGTGTGCTTTTAAAAAAGCTAATCTTCATTATAGCTGTAAACATATGTTTCTTTTTTGCCTGGGTGCTCCAGAGCTAAAGTGAAAATAACCATGCAGAAACTAAACCAGATTACAAACAAACAAACAAATCCTTATAGGAACATGGAAAGTTGCCTTTTCTCAAAGAAGGCTATTGGCCTACCCAGTCCATTATTTTTGTAGATCTTTGTTCTGTCATCGGAGTTCTTAAATATAACTATAGATGTCACTGAGTAATTCTTTTTCAGTGGAAGCCAGCATATGTGTTTCCTAACACTGAGCTTGGTGCTACCTACAATGGTTGCTGCCTAAGGCAAAAGATGAAATTTGACCACCACCACCTTTGGCACACACCCATTTACTGCAGGACTGGCACTGTTGTATCTTACCTTAAAAGATTCAATAGCAGTCTAGCTTGGTGGACTTGGGAAAAGTCATATATTGTGTCTTGAGCTTGGTTCAGTTAACACTTGGCCACCCAGTTCTCTAGGTTTAAGGCCCATTGACTTCTGTTGGAACTGCCCCTGAGTATTCCTATACTCAGCATGTATAGCTCAGCGTGGTGTGTGGTGTGGTGGTTCAGTGGGCTAGAGCACTAAAACTGTCAGCTGCAAAGTTGGCACCTCAGCAGTTTGAATCCTGGGTGCCACGCAGCAGAGTGAGCTCTCGCTGTTAACCCCAGCTCCTGCCAACCTAGCAGTTCAAAAGCATGCAAATGCAAGTAGATAAAGAGGTACAGCCATAAAAAGTGGGAAGATAAACAGAATTCCATGCAGCCATGCCACATGGCCATGGACTTACACAACACTGGCTCTTTTGCTTGGAAACGGAGATGAGCGCTGTCCCTAGAGTCGGACACAACTAACATGCATGCATGGGGGCAACCTTTACCTTTACCTTTTTATTCTTATAATAGTACTGTGCTGAACTCTCTGTCTTAAATGAAAGAAAAAGACCAAGGAAGTGTGACTGGAGACAGAGATGAAGATCGTTCATACTCTTGTATTTCCACTCCCCGAATATGGATGTGAAATCTGGACAGGAAAGAAATGTGAGAAAGAGATTTTTTTATCTGTTTCAAATGTAGTGTTGGAGGAGAGCTTCAGGGATATCCTGGAATGACTGAGAAATGGCACAATAATGCCCAGGTGTTCATCTTCAAACTTCCTAAAAATAACTTGGCAAATTTTGCCCAACCCCACCCCATATGTGGAAATGTATCACCAAACAAGAGAACTATCTGTGGTCATGCCTGGGTTTCAATCCTGATCTTCTGAAGGTCCGGCTTTTCCTCTTCATCCCTTCACATGATTTAATATGTGGGACAGGAGTTCCCACGTCCAAAGCTGTTTTTTTATTATTTTAAAGTGCAGTTCAGCCCCCTTGGCCAGCAGATGGCGCTAGCATTTGAAAAAAAAAGGACCACTTGGCTGGGGAAAATTAATGCTTAGAGGACCCAATTGAACTTCCTGTTGCTCCGATGTGCAGGGAAATTAAAAAAAAAACAGCACCGATCAGCCACAGGAACAGCCGGTCGGTGCTATGAAAAAAAAAAAAAAAAAAAAGAAACCCAGATCATCTGCATGGTCCCACAGCATCTGCCTCCTTAAAAGGTGGATTTTCAAAGCGAGGCAAAAAATTCCCTACCTCTCAGGTAAGTCTTAGAAACCTTGCTTAAGGGAGCATTACCGGGTTTTCTTTTTTTCTTTTTTTCAAAAAGCCCGGTGGCTGTGGGGACAGCATTTTTAGACACAGTTTATCTGGTAATTTAAACTGCTTTTAAAGGGACGTACAGCCGGGCCCTAATCATATATAAAGACGCTCATGTAGACGTTGTTATAATTTAAACAAAAATGCAATCCATCTTATTATCTGTTCCTCTATAACTGTCTGGTTTAGCTCTGCAACTAAGCATGACAGATATAGACTTCAAAGGATAACTGGAACTGCAGAAAAAAATATTGCTACTAATTTGCCATCTATTGTGGAATTGTATAAAGGGAGCTAAAAAAGAGGGCGATGAAAATATATACAAAGATTCCACACATCCTGGACATAATCTGTTTAACCCTCAGGGCAGCGTTTTAGGGCATTGCAAATAGGACAACTAGATATAGAGAATCCTATCAAACTGTTGAATAATTAATTTTTACATTTCTTCTTCCTTTTTAAATAATAGGTTATATTGTAGTATTGTACTGTGTTTTTATTGTTGACTATATGATTCTTATATTTCCTTTTATATAGAGAGAGCATTTTTACCAAAACAAATTCTGGGTGTGTCTAACCACACTTGGCCAATAAAAGTATTCTATTCTATTCTATTCTATTCTATTCTATTCTACAGAAGAGAAAGCAGTAATTAGAGATAGGAAAAAAGTGGTTCGTTATGTTACTAATCCAGAAGCTCCCATTCACCATGAGTATTACTGTAGTCCCACACTGACTCATCCAGACTTTAGCTGGTGGGTGACTGATGCTGGCTCAGAGGATGATTTCATGATGATCCTTCAATGGTCCTTTATTGAAGCAGGGCCCATGGCCACCCGGAGACGGTCCTTTGGCCTTCCTTCCTTATGATTCTTTATGTTTCATCTGGACCAAACACTCCATTGAGAACAAGACACTTGCAAGTAGGAAACTCTCTGCAGGTGATCTTTTAAATGGAAGACTGCCCTCTTTAAAGTGGGCTCTATTGTGTGCAGAGGCTGCATAGCTCTGAGGCTTAGATCTGTTCCTCCTTGACGGGAGATGGATTGGATAATCCATCGATTCCCTTTCAGCTTTGCAGTTCTGAGACATTGTTGTCAGGTTTGAGTACGGTGCCCTGTCGGTGTGACAGCTATCACGCTACACACAGGTCAGCGTGCAGATTGTTACAAAAACACGACAGCAATTCAAAATGCCAAAGGTGAGGACACACATCTTTTTCTCTGCATCTAGAAAGGGGGGGGGGGAATTCCAGTGAAGATTTTTGATTAATGCTTTAAAGAATTCACTTCTCCACCCTCCCCGAGCTCTGTAATGTTGTTACATTTATTATACCATTTCCTGTATAGCATTTATTGTTCTCTGGTGAATAGACAAATATTTTCTCCATCTGTATCTCAAGCTCTTAACAGCTGGCCGGCCCTTAACGGCGGACCTGGTTCTGCTTGTGTGCATAGAGAATTTTATTTTATTTTATTTTATTTTATTTGAAACGGGTTAACGTGCCTTTTTTTGCGTGAGTAGAAGGGAGGGGCAGAAAACCCAAGAGCTGCTAAGGGTGGAGAGACTGGCCTTGGTCCAGATGCTGACCATGTACATGTCAGACCACTGGCAAGAGCATCGGTCATCTGTTCAGGGAGGGATCGGAGAGCCATGGGACATTGCCTCTCGCCTGCGGATCATCCCTCCTGCCTCAGACAGCTGTTAGGGGGATATTACTGATGATGCACCTGAACCTATATACAGTGGTACCTTGTATAAAGGAATTAATTCATTCCAAATGAGATTTGGTTCAGCAAATTTCCCTTTGTACAAGTTTCCCATAGACATGCATTGAAAACAGATTAATCCCTAATCGCGACCGTTTTTCTATTGTATGGGTTCGCCCCATAAGCGATCCTGTTAAGCGTTTTCCCCCATTTCCACAATTTTTTCCCGTTTAAGTGGATTTTCTGTTAAACAAACTGCTTGTTATATGAGGGTCCACTCTAGTTGGATGTGAAGTCTAGGGGCCCATGAATTCATTGCAGGTCTTCGCTGGAGTAAGCTCTCAAACTTGTCCAAAAAACAGGATCTGGGTGAGAAATTTTCCCCACCACCAAGCAAACTGCCCCAGACTGCATTCTCGAAATCGTTGTCCAAGAATCTATTCTGCATTCATTCTTAAGCCTTTAATAATAATAAACTTATAAGAATAATAACTTTATTTCTATGGTGCCTTTCTCCCCGAAGGGACCCAAGGCGGCTTGCAACAGTACCATTCAATACAATATGAAATGGTAAAAACAACATTTTAAAAACAATAAAAAACACTATAAAAACCATACTAAAAGAGCAGCAACAGCAGATTTTAAAGGGCCCCCAGACGATAAAACTGAATATTAATATGTTATAGATCAAAAATTTGTAAAAGGCTGGTGGCTCAAAAGGCTTGCCTAAATAAAAAAAGTCTTGAGGCCTTGCTTAAATGTTTCCACGGGGGAGAAAGTTCTTAGCTCAAAGGGGAGGGAGTTCCATAGTATCGGTGCCACTACTGAGAAGGCCCTATTTCTTGCCGCCGCCTCATGCACCTCCCTGGACAGTGGCACCTATAGAAGGGCCTTCTCTGATTAGCTAAATTGACAGAACAGATTATACGGAAATTTTAAGAACTGCTTGCATGGTATAGGAATAATAATCATGCGCTGTCAAGTCAATTCTGACTCGTGGTGATTCTTTTCAGGGTTTCTTGATCAAAAATATTCAGAAGTGGTTTCCCAGTCCAGTCTTTTGGGAGTGCCCTGCATTCGCACAGCCTGCCCAGGGTCCCCCACACAAGCTGGCTCTTTTGAGGGGCACAGCGGGGATTTGAACTCCCAAAGTCTTTGGCTCTGCAGTAGATACATAACTCAATGAGCTATCCAGCCAGTTATTATATTTAGAGGTGGGCATGAAACAGAAAACCAATGGTTCGGTTGAGTCTGTTTTGCCCCCCCCCCCTCAGTTTGGTTTGGTTTGGTTTGTATGAATTTTTAAAAGAAAAATTTGTACGAACTGAACCAAACCAAACAGAACTGGTTTGGGTTACCTCAATGGCGGTGGTGGCAGTGATCTATGTAGTGGCAGTGGCAGCAGTGATCCTGTTGGTGGCCACGCTGGCCGTGGACCTGAAACCCATGGCAACGGCCGCGCCGGGCAGCAGGAGGCCTCACCACTGCCTCCAGAAGCCAGCAGCTCATCACCACCGCCTTTGGAGCTCCCCAACCTGGACGTCAGGTAAGAGACGCCGGTGGGGTGGGGGAATGAAAAATGAATGGAACAGAATGGAAATTTCCATTTCGTTTCATTTTGTTTTCCTTAGAGGGGGCTGTTCGTTATTCATTTTGTTACCCATCTCTAATTATATTATATACTGCTGTTGCATATTATATATTGCCATCATCTCTAATTGCCCATTGTGGGAATAGAAAATAGGACTCAAGACCCTTTGGATTTGATCCACCGGACCCTTCTGATGTTCTGATGATGCTGGTGAAATTCTCAAGCCAACATCATGAATGTTTGGAGCTGACTCTGGAGCTCTTAGCTTACAGAGAGTTGAGTGCAGGGCCCTTGACTCTTAGCCCTGGACTCCAAGGCGAGAGGGGTCTTTTGCTTTATTTCAGTGGCTTCAGCAGACAAGCACGGCCAATGTTCTGGAATCAGAGGAAGACAAGGTCCAAAGTTAGAAAGAAACTCCAGGTTTCTGCTTCCACGTAGACCTCCACCTGCAACTGAGGTATATTCACAACCAACCGTACCTGCCAGTCAAGACCCTGGTAACTGAGAACCAAGAATGGTGTTCCCTTTGAAAATCGCTCATGCTTTTCCGTTGTGCGGCTTCCAGGTTACAGAGAGTGGGAGGGGGGATGTAAACATTGTTTTCTCATTCATCCTTCTGCATAAGGGCATTGAACTAGACAAGACTCCAGGTACCCCTGCGTTCCGCTTCCCCCAAGATTAGACACCGATATCCTTTCCTGCAGACACACAATCCATCCGGTTTGTTTTCGATCTTAACAATTAACCACTGTGGGCTCGACACAGGGCCTCTTAATGCCACTGTCACTGGGGGCTGACACTCAAGAACAAGGACCTTCAGCCATGTACCTATTTTCTCATGGGAATTAGAAAACGTTTTCTTTCTGTTCTCTCAGAACACAGAATTTTATTTTGAAATGAAGGCACAAAGGAAGATAACGGATAACAAGGCAAAGGGGTTGGTAAGGGAATCATCACTAAGTCTACAGAATAATGAGAAAAAAGCTTGCTAAGGAAAAGCTGACTAACAACTCAAGACCTAAGATGAGTACTTGATGTAATGAACTCAGAAGTGAGGAGAGAATTCACCTTTTGGATAAACAGCAATCAAGACCCATAACATCTTGATAGAGAGAATGCAATAAAGAGTTTTAAAGCATGAAATAGCACTTCAGAACGTCTGTGTTAGAACTCCACTTGAAACATATATTTAATACAGTAATTTGTAAAAGAGGAGCAAATAAGATGATATTATATTTTTGCAAAATATATTCTTCTGCTTTTTTGGTCTACAAAATGTGCATGTCTGTCTGTCTGTCTGTCTATCTGTCAGTCTAGTAGAGAACTGATTCACAGGTTTCTTGGCTATTATAAAATGGGCTCATTACTAAAAAAAAAAGTTGGGAAACACTGTAGTAGCATGGATAACAAAATGGTGGTGGTGGCGGGGTGTGTGTGTGAAGGTACACTTGGAAACATTTTAGACTCCAGATTAGAGTCCTATGTTTCTTCATAGATGTTGTCTTTAACCATTAAATTCTGTTTGGAAGTGAAGATTAAAATGAAGTTAAATAATGATAAGGCAAAGTGTTACATAGGAGGACTATGGATAAGTATGTGAGATAATTAGGGTGAAGCTTGCTTAGAAGAAGGGCACTAATAATGCAGTGGGTCATGATATGTGCTTTGTGTAGCCATCTCTGGATCACAGGGAAAACCATACACCTGCTTATGTACTCCATCCTTGTTTCACTTGCCGAATCCCTAGATTAATTTCATTTGCAAACGGCCAACAATTCTTTCCCCAGCCTATAGCCGCAGGTATTTCTACATTCTTCTGCAGCAGCTTTCTGGGAATTTGAAGCAAGCCTTGCATGACACCTAGGATGGAATCTTGAGTTTGTAATCATTTCAAAGATGAGCGGTGTGATACAGCCCTATGGGAATTCCCATAGAAACCATGGGAAGCTGCCTAAGGCCAGCTTTGGTTCCCCTGGCACAGGATGGTCTATTCTCACAGGTTGCGCACGCGCACGCGCACGCACACACACACGCACACACACACACACACACACACACACACACACACACACACACACACACACACACACACACAGAGAGAGAGAGAGAGAGAGAGAGACAGAGACAGAGACAGAGACAGAGACAGACAGACAGACAGACAGACAGACAGACAGACAGACAGACAGACAGACACACACACACACACACACACACACACACACACACACACACACACACACACACACACACACACACTTTTCTAAGCTCTAGGAGAGAAAGAATGCATAGCTTCTGTCTTCTGGGGTGGGTGGAACTGCCTTCCCCTTATTTCAGTATTTATACAGCATTTAGAAATGGGTTCAAATAACTTCTTTGGCAGTTCATCCCAGTTCGTCCATCAGCCAGACAGGTATTGGCACTTCTTTGCCCCACCTCCTTTAGAGGTGTCCAGTCAGAGGCAGCACCTGGAGGAGGCGGGGTAAGAAAGTTGAGGCGCTGCCTCTGGTCCGGTGCCCATTGGAGGAGGTAAGAATGAAAACTGCTGAGCACGTGTCATCTGAAGGATGAACCGCTTAACTGGTGGTTCATGCCCATCTCTAATGGTATTATAAAAACAACAACAACTGAAAGCCACCTGGGCTCCTTTATAGGTGAAAGTGGAGGTTATAAGTATTTAAAATAAATAAAGGATAAATGATGTAAGCCAGCATCAATTCCTTAAATTTCACTGTGCCATTGCTTCTGGAAAAGTCTTGCTTCCACGGAGGGCCTTGGCACTGGTGTATGCAAAGCTACTATGCTATCAGGTTGGCTATTGGTCACTTCTGTCTTTCATGATGCCTTCTGGAAGCTGTCGTATCCAACATCTCAGCAAATTGCGGTCCTCTATGTGTCTACCAGTTTTCCAGGCAATTTCCAAAGCTTGGCACATGCCGGCTGCCTTTGCCACGGAAAGTTCTGGAATGTCTGAGCCTCCCATTTGGCAACAAAAGGTCTTCTGGAATGATGGGATCCTTTGTGAAAGAGTCAGCCAAATCCGCCAAAGCGATATGTCTGACTCGGCATTGGCAGGCTACTAACAATGCTCTGAAACACTCTGCCACATACTGTATTCTTGTATGAAAAACACCTAGTAAAAACGTTTGATTTGTTTCTCTGGAAGTGTAGTCAGGGGTGGCATGAGCTTTGAAGAAACACTGGCCCTCATACCAATACACATAGTGAGCTTACAGGGCACTGGAGAACCAAAAAGATATGTGAATCTATATTAATTATGACCTATTTTTTCTTGCCTGATCTCAGAAGCTAAGCAGGGTCAGGTCTGGCTAGTACTTGGATGGACAACCACCAGGGAATACCAGGTGTTGTAGGCGTCTGGAGTAGGAACTGGCAAACCACTCCAGTATTCATGCCAAGAAAACTCCATGGACATGGGGTCATGAGGAGTCAGTTAACAACTGTAACGATGCAACAACAGCAACAACAACAAGGGAAGACTGTGCCCAAAGAGGAAGATTATAGAAATAATGGCCAAAATTCAGTTCTGTAAATTGCACCTGTATAAGGTGGACAATATCGCAAGCAGGAAGATTTTTGCTGGTAATTAAAAGACTTCATGCTTCAATCTTAGCACTCACCCAACCTATGTGCAATGGGACAGATTACACACACATTGGGCAAGCACTGGGTTTGAGGCAGAAGCTATTTAATTACTGGCAGTAGCAGCATCCCCTTGCTGGTGATGTCATCAGGCCTTATGCAAGCATAATTTATGGAACATGGTCAGTTTCTATGATTTAAGGAGAAATAGAAATAATCTTCTCAGGGCGCTGAAGACTTTTGACCAGATGAGCTCTCTACTATCTGCTCAACCTGCTCTCTAGGTGGAACATGTTATAAGCAGTTTCAAGGTTCTTGATCTCCCCCTGGTTCTTCACATTCTTCATCTTTAACCGGCTCTTAAACTGGATTATTGTTCAGACGGAGGACTCCTGATAGAGGAGTGTTCCCTGAAGTTTCTCATATAGAACAGAGAGGATGAGCCTTCAGACCTTCAAATATTCCTGATATTGTACTCCTACGGTATCTCCCACTTGGCTGGACTGACTCAACTAGAGCTGGAGCAGCAACCTCTCTCTCTCCAGCCCTAAAACAGAGGAGTAGTGAAGTATTACACTCAGCTACCGCATGTTCAAGAAACCCTTTGTAAAAAGGAGTTCAAGGTACATCTATAGAATGGTGCTGGATTAACGATGAGAGATTGCTGAAGCCTATTTGCCCCATTGCCAGGAGAGTGAGTGGCCTGAAACGGAGCATTGATTCCCCCAGGACCTGAATATTTCACAGGCGGCTGAGAGATTTTAGAACTAACTAGAATTCAGAAGTTGGTGTTGGACAAGAATATGGAGATACAGAAACCATTTGCGTTGGACTTTAGGGCTTCCACCTGACCATAGGTGTCCCTGCCATCAGGCAATGCAAAACAGGTACCTTAAGCAACAGCTCTGAGTAGTCAGCATGAAAAGGTGGCACATGTTGTTGTTAGTTTGGAAATTGAGTCATGGCAACTGGACTTCTTTTCTTGAGAGACTGAAATGTTTCGCTGCTCATCCAAACAGCTTTGGGCACTTTTACACGACCCCTAAGATCCGCTGGTCACTTAAATTCAGACCAGAGATCTTAGGGGTTTGTCGCTCTTCGTGCGTCCCCACCCCTCTGCACTTCCTGGCTGCTGGCTGCGTGAGGGGAGGGAGAAAAAAAGGGACAAAAGAATAAAGGCTTACCTCCCGGTGCCAGTGGAAGCTGCCGGGAGCCCCGTCACCTCCTGTTTCCATCTCTTAAAGGGGTGGGAGGCAAAAAACAACAACAACAAGACGCGAGGAGAGCCCGGCACATCCGCATCAAGATTTTTCACCCTTGGAGAGCAGGTACTAGAAAAGTGCGCTGGGACCCGCTTAGGTGGGCGTGGTCGCACTTAATTTTCAGTAAACTCCGGAGCTGGTGGGTAAACAATTTTAAGCTCTGGAGCTGGGAGCCATTTGCGGCGGAGTTTAGGGGTCGTGTAAAAAGGCCCTTTGTCAGTTTGTAAATGTTTGCAGCACCTGGGAAGCTGTTTGGATGAGCAGCAAAACGTTTCAATCTCTCAAGGAAAGAAGTCCAGTTGCCATGACTCAACTTCCAGATAAACTCACCTGGATGACTGAGAATCTTCACAGACTTGTTGTTAGTTGTTTCATAGGCTTATTGTATTTTTACCTCTCAAGGTGGAGAGAGAGAGGGAGGGAGGGAGAAAGAGAGAGAGCATGGAGAGATTGGATGTCTCCTTGTCACAATAACACAGCAGGCTCTCTGGCTGATGTTGGGTTATGTCCACCTTGATTTGGCTTCAAAAAAAAAACCTTCCTCACGTTTAATAGCAATAATAGAAGAATTCTGAGCCTTTAAGTCAATTTTGACTTATGGTAAACCTTTTCAGAAATTTCCAGGTAATGAACACTTAGAATTCCTGCCTTCTGGTGGCTCCCTGGCTGGGTCTACTCAGAGGAGGCCCAATGTGGAATTGAACTCCCAACCTCTGTCTCTACTGCTAGATACCTCAACCACTGAGCTATCCAGCCTATTGGACAGACTAAGGCGTTAAGAAGTTGGGTACTCATCGCTTTGGTGTTAGGTCCTTGTTTTGAACAATTAATTATATATATTTTTAAGTTCCTCCATGTTCACTCACACATGGATTTCTGCGCAATCCAATAACTGACAGCTGAATTTATGAAACGACTCTTTGAAGCAGTAGGAGTAAGATGAGAAGGTTCTGTCTGTGCCACAGCTTTCTTGACTTGGAGTGGGGCATGGCCAAAGAGAAGAGGTTTGTCACTTGAGTCAGACTTGACAGTGATTTGTGACTTGCAAGTTCCCATCACTGGAAAGAAGCCAGGCAACTAACACCAGAACTGACAGGCAACGGTGCAGCAATTGGGGGGAAAGTTCTAGTTCTGTGAGAATGCAACTGTTCAGTGACAATCTCAGAGTGACAGTGTAGTCTTTTAGATTGCAATGCCCAAATGTTGTGCAGGGAGAAGAAATAAATTTCCCCGCACCCCGTACGTTTGTGAATGTCTCCATGCAAAGCAGATCCCACTGAAGACAGTAAAGGAAATCTTATTTATTTTGTTTAGAACAAAAGGGGACTCCATGAAACTTTTGGGTGCTAGATCTCAAACAAATAAGAGAATCACTGGTCTGTGGAACTCCCTTCCAGAAGAAGTGGTGACAGCTGTCAGCCTTGACAGCTTTAAGAAAGGATTGGACAAGTTCATGGAGAACCAGTGTATCAATGGCTATCATTCTTGATTCCTAAGGACAACCTCTGGGTTGGAGAAATAGGCATGATATCTGTCAATGCCATTTGCAGGGAATCGTAAGCAGGTGAAGACATCTGCTTGGGAATACCCTGAAGCAACTGGTGAGCCACTGTGTGAAACAGAATGCTGGACTGGATTGTCTGTGTCCTGTTCCGGCAAGGCTGTTCTTATGTTCTTATGTTTAGTTGGAGAGCTCGTTTCTCTCAGGAGTCAAGGACTGCTTCCAATGGAAGAGGTCATCCATCCTCCAAGTTTTCCTTAGTCTTCTCTCCTGTGGCTGGGTGGTTAGGATGTTTTACATTTCCTTCTTGCTAATCCATTCTCATAGTTTCCAGCAATTTCCATGCATCTAATTTAAATTCACCATTGTGGCCATGGTGGGCGGGGATGGGGAATCAAGGGAGTGAAAGAAACCACAACACCATTAAAACGGAAGTTCCATTGTGCACTCTATGCAAGGTGACGTCAGCACAGCCGAGAAGAGTTCTGCATGGGCCGGTCCCCTCATTTGTGGTTATTTGCTTCTTCTAACTGTACCCCGAAGCTCAGTGTTCCTCTGCCAGCTTTTAAAAAGTGATTCCAGCATGCCAAGAATGCCATTTCGTACAACAAGGGTCTTATTAAACTCTGACTCGCAGTGAGAACCAACGGGTCTTTCCAGCCTTGGCTACAAGAATAAAAAGACGTGCTCTTCTCAGTAAACAAAATGATGCATCAGGACCCATGTTGTGAAGTGGTGGAAGATGCCTTTCGATAGCAAAAGCGTTCTGCTTATATATATACCGCCCCATACCACTACAAGTAGTCTCTGGGCGGTTTACAATTTTTTAATTACAGTGTGCAGGCTACACATTGCCCCCCCCCCAACAAGCTGGGTACTAATTTTCCGACCTCGGAAGGATGGAATGCTGAGTGAACCTTGAGCCTGCTACCAGGGATTGAACCCAGGTCGTGAGCACAGTTTTACCTGCAGTACAGGCATTTAACCACTGCGCCACGAGACGTGTTCTTCTCAGTAAACAAAGTGATGCATCAGGACCCATGTTGTGAAGTGGTGGAAGATGCCTTTCGATAGCATCACACTCTGGCCTCCACCGTTGTCTAAGAGACCAGGCCTCTGCCCTAGAGGTGGCTGCCCGGAACAGCCCAAAGATATTTGGGGCCTGAGGTGAAAGACCAGGGGGTGTAGGATGGTCAGTGAGATATACACAGCTCTGCACATTAGTGTCCCGTGATTAAGGGACTGGAAACCAAGACTTCAGAGGAAAGACTAAACAAACTGAACACATTTAGCCTTGAGAAAAGGAGACTGAGGGTAGACACCAGGGATAGGATCTGTTTTCGATCAACCCAGAAGGCAGGATACACCACAATGGGTTCAAGGTACAGGAAGCCAGATTTTGGATGAATATCAGGAAAAACTTCTCAGTTGTTAGAGCAGTAGGACAATGGAACGAAACGAGTTACACCTCAGAAGGTGGCGAGCACTCCAATGCTTGAGTCATTCAAGAGAAATTTGGACAACCACCTGGCAGATATCCTTCGGTTTAGATGCTTGCCTTGAGTAGGTGGGTTGGACCCAATGGCCTTGTAGGACCCTTCATGATCCTATGATTCGGTGACTGCCACTGCTCCGTCCTCAGCATCTCCCCCATCGATTCGCTGCCTGACTATACCAACAACAGTAGGACTGGCCTTGCAGGGAGGCTAACCCTGACGTGGGAATGGCTCTTGACTAAACATCTCAGAGGTTTTCAGGACTTGCAGAACATTTTTGATAACAAGCATCTTCCCCTCATGCCAAATGTACATGTTATCAGGGGCTGAAGAGTGAAAGAGGAACACTTTATCATACTTCCTTCCAATCTTAGCATGGCTGGTTTCAGTATTATGGGAGCTGCACATCTATAGGACACCATTGGGTGAAGATATCATTTGAGGGGGTATCAATTTAATTTTTCTGAATCACATCCCCTTTTAGAATTATTTTTGAAATACCATCATACCTTTTATGATCCTAGAAAAACCCAGCAGCAAACTAGCAAGCAAACCACCAGACTAATGCAGTACACAGACCAATCTAATTCATAATTCAAATGTAAAGATGAACACACAAATATCTGCAAAACAAGAAAAAAATCACACTAAAAGAAACTAAAACTAACTTTTCTTGTCGCAAGAAGTTGATAGAAAATGTGGCTTATCCGTTGCAGAAATTTGTTTAAGATGATAAAAATATTCTTTTCCTCTTGAAGATACGAATGTTTCATCCTTCTGCCTTGGCATTTCATCATGCTGCTCTTAGGAGGAGGCACCAGCCAATTTGGGAACCAATGTAGTAAAGTTTAGACATACAAAAGTTACTTTTCTGTGTTATGACTGGCCCAGGGATTTTATGAGTAACAAGCTAAAGCCAGCAGAAATAGTTCTGCAGTGTGACCTCCCATCTCCGCCTCCAAATGCTGGTAGAGATAGGTCATCACTCATTGTACCCTCTGCTTATGACACAATATTGTTGACAAATAAAACGAAACAATTCTGCAGAAAATAATGTTTGCAGAAGTTACTTTCTTCAGCAAGATTTTGGAGGCCATCGTTTCCAGAAGTCCCATTTCCAGACTTTGGAGAGATTTCCTTGACAAGGCCCCATGCTGGTAACATCCTCAGCCGTATCCGTATTAATTGGGTGTGAGCCAGGGCATTCAAATGCAACATCATTTTTTCTCCATCAATGCAAAGGAAATTCTGCTCATTGTTTAGATTAATGGGAATGCCTGTGCAAAACCAAAGGTTAGCAAGCTGGGTTGATTATTATTATTTTCCCCATTCCTTCTAACCTCTCGGTGTGTTTAATTTAAATTCTTCTGGCATGAGGTCTTCCTTCTTTTCACTGCAACTTGTTTTTTTTTTTTTGGGGGTTTCTTCAGATGTTTGCGTTAGGAAAACTACCACGGTCTCAGATGTGAGTCATAATAGCCGTAGAAGTATTGGGTCCACACTAGAAAAGAAATGTATGCAGTGCCCCAGCCATGAAAACTGTTGAAGTGAATAATGTGAAGACACCAGTAAGAAGATAATAATGTGTTTATATATTTCAAATATTTTACCTCCCTTTCTTCCTTTAAAAAGATGCAAGGAAGCTTACAAGTAATTTAAAAGAGAAGGACAATAACCAAATGCATAAACTGTACCGAGACATATCTGATGTAGTAAAAAGAACAACAATCCATTTTAAAAAAGTTTACTCAGGGAAAGCTAGACTGAAGAGAAAGGGCTTGATATAGCAATCAGATCCAAATGGATAGATTGCTTCTGAAACTGGATGTTTATTTATTTATTTATTTATTTATTGTATTTTTATACCACCCATCTGGCAGCAAGGTCACTCTGGGTGGTTTACAACAATTAAAAAAATTCAATAATTCATACAATAAAGACATAAAATACAGTAACACAATAAAATAGAAATAAAAGTAAAATTAACATCAAAGTGATGTAAAATGATGTATTATTATTGGCAGGCTAATCAGTTAAAATTATGATTTAATGGGTGAGCACTGAAATTGCATTATATTTGAGGGAATGCCTGCTTAAATAACCAAGATTTTAATAGTTTTTTAAAGGCTGCCAAAGAGGGGGCCAGGCAGATGTCTGGTAGAAGGTTATTCCACAGGTTAGGGGCAATGGCGGAAAAGGCCCTATTTCTAGTTTTTTCCTTTCGGGCCTCTCGTGGTGTTAGTTACCTCAGACGCCTAGCCTGGGAGGATCCGGTATTATGGGCGGTTTTCAATGGGTGAAGGCGCTCTGACAAGTAGCGAGGTCCTAACCATTTAGGGCTGCAAAGGTTGGTCCAAACCAATGGAAATCAATAAGATTTAGTTTATTTTATAGTTGATTGTGTTCGACGGTTGGTGCAGTGTTTTAAAACAATTATTTTACTTGACGTACAATGGAGCTGAATGTTTGAGATTTTATGCTTGCTGTTCAACAGAAATAATCATGGGAGGGCAATAAGTATCAAGCACTTAAATGTAATAAATAAATAAATAAATAAATAAATAAATAAATGCAAAGGGTGCGTTTGGATTTTGATGCTAAAAAGTAACTCATAGGGCAAAAATTCTCAAGGGATTTCATGCCGGAATAGTGCAAACAGCATAACTTTTAGAAGTGAACTTTTTCAAGTCAGACTGAGTCAGTGAATATCTACAAAGACTTCTTAATCTGAGGTGATTCACCTGTAAAAGGTGCACTGTTTGCTTAATACTTACTAGTGTAGGATTTAAACCTTTACTTGTGTGAGGCAAAAGTCAAAATCCTAGCAAAAGCTTAGTACTTCCAAATATCTGATGGTGCTCTGGATCTTTTGCTCACGAAATAACTGTGATTGAGATTATTCAAGAGATTTAAATATATATATATATATGTCTTAAATATATGCCATCCAGTTATTTGGTGGATCATAACTTCATCCGACAAAGTGTGGAGCTGCTGTGTTTGTGCTTCCATATTCCTTCTGTCTGAAGAGTTGCAAATCTGTCAGCAAGGAAAACGTTCACAGCTTTGACTCCTGAAGTGTCTTGAACAAATCCTCCACTGGGTCAAAGGGACATTTCAGAGAATATGTCTGCTTACAACATATGCAAGGCGTTGTAGTTTTCTGGTCATTCTTTTTCACCCTGCGGACCGAACCTTGAAGGTGACCATCAAACCGACATCCACACAAGCTTCCACAATACGCACACAATGTCAGTGTATTTTATTTCTTAATTTTATTAGATTCCCCTCTCTTTATCCTAATAATGGGAGAAGACCATTACTTATTTCAGCAGTTGGGTCTTTTGTCTTCTTCCTTTGCTTCCTTGCATTTGTAAATGATGGAATTTATTATGTATGTATTATTTAAAATATTTTACCCTGCCTTTTATCTTTGAAGGGATCCAAGAAAAACTAGAGATCCAGCGTACCAGCCAGCTATCACATCTTCACTCCTAATTTCCTTGTTTTTCCTCTGATTCTGGCACTTATCATTCCTTGGCCATAGCAATTGCACACAATATTGAAAATGTTATTATGCAATACCTATGGGGGATCTCTTCTCCCATTCCACTGAGTCAAAGCCTTGAGACGTTGAATTTAAACACACAAATGAGAGCATCCGGGGTGAGTTTCAGACACTTCTGCCTCATTACGGTATCCGTTGTGTGCTGGCCAGTGAGAACCCAATGGCTAGCAACCCTGACAGGGTTTTCCAGGTGCCACCAAGAGTTCCACCTCTACCATGACTTTCCCTGGCCAATCACGATCTGTGCAGGAACATGCATCGTCTTGCCTCCCCATCCAATTGACTAGCACCAGGAAGAGTGAAAGATGATGCGTTTGAGGTGTTTCCTCGTTGGAGTTTAGCCACACACTACCCAAAACAAAGTAAGAGACTGGTTGATTTTGTTCTGGAAGGTGGATCCCAGTAGTGAATGGCAGCTGTTCTGCTGTGTTTCGTTTCAGAACCGGACCCCTTCTGAAATGAAATGCCCATGTCTAGTGTCTGTTCTACGAATCGTGATGGATCCACTTTTATTCCTTGGGTGATATTTTCCTCAGGGATATATACCTTGCATCAGCGGTCAGGCTTTGCAGATTAGGCCCTTGTTTACCTGACAGTCACCAATCACAAAATGAAGCACACTTAAGTTAAGAGACGTGGACGTGAGGAAAAATCACAGGTTCCAAAGGAAAAGGAGATGAGGAGGGAAGAAGATAACATACACACGTGGCACCAGTTCTAGTAGTCATGACCGTCATCAGGACAGAAGGAGAGAACAGGAGATGGTATCTCAGTTGAGCCAATGGAGCCCGCCATTCCTCCTTTTGCTTCAGCTTGACAGGATGACTGCTGTGAGGTGATCGCTGAGGAGGAGGTCAAATGGAGCTCGTCTTTCATTAGAACCAATGGCATGGCCCCACTTCCCTACTGTAACATGAGGAATGTGTTAGTTATGCAGCAGCACTAGCTCCGGTGGAGTCTGATGACCCAGATGTTGGGCCTAGTGGGGAATCCCATTGTGGGTTTTAGTTTGAACTTTACCGGTGTGCTCCATGACGCTGAACCCTATCAGCAGCCTCTAAAAGCCATTCTGCCAAGCAGGATATGGCAACCCTCCTTTTCCAGATCAGGGTACAAATATACAAAGGTAGCCATGATCTTGGGGCACCAGGTGCCAGAAAATCCCAAGACTGGCCATAAACAAATGCAAAAAGAAGAAACAAACAAACAAACCATTTGATGCCCATTTGGTGGCACCCATAGTTGGCTGCCTGAAGTGGCTGCCTCGCTTTGCCTCATGGTAGGGCCGGCCTGTTACATAAAGCACAAAGGGGGCAATTACCCAACATGAGGATCTTTGCCCCCCTGACCACCACTTGGGCTGAAGTCAGCTGAAGTTTCCAAGAACTCTAGATGAGCAGCCAAAAAAAAAAGTCATCATAACAAATGGGACCATTTATTTTTCAGACATGGTTAGCGTCCTCCTTTAATGAGCCTCCTATATTTTGTATGGCACACTAAATTACAAGGTATCTTAAACCAAGTAAATTGGAAGGATTTGGAGCACAAGGTATAGAGTGCTAATCAGGTAGTGATAGACACACTCGCGCACACTGGGTGACTCTGTAAAAATGGGCCTCAGAGACAGCTAATATTGCTTATATTAAAAACTAGTGGAGTAAAAAGGGTTTCATCTTATTTTAATTGAGAGTAGAGGCACACATCTAAACCAATTATCTGTGCTATCTTGCTGTTCCAGATCATTATGTCTTAAGATTTTATATGAGACGAGGGGGAATATTATGTCATAGGCAACAGGCCAAGTTCATGCTCTTTCTTCAAGCCAATAGGGAGTAGTGCCCATACAAAACAAGAGTGTGGACGGCTTAGGACTCCGAGATGAGTTGCTCTCTCAGAGAAGACATTTGAATTTCTAAGATTTTCCTTTTCCTTGGGTTCTCTCTCTGAAAAAGAAGACTACTTTGCCTAGCCTTACTTTTTCATATATAACAGCACTATCAATTTCTTTCCCCAAATGCCTCGAATAGCGCTAGATCTGCAGGACAGTTAACAGATGTAAAGGAGTGGGCAGAGTTTATACAACTGAAAGAGAAACCAGAGTAGGGGGAGATCTGTTTTTGTTGAAGAAGAGAGACTGTTCGGATCGTGACATATTGAGGCATATTCTGCTGACAGGAGATTCAGCAATAGTGGAGAATTTTGTGGCCTTCTTGAACCAGAGAATGAGGACATAACAAATTTGTAGCCCCAGTACATTAATAGTTGGTCTGTTATCTTGCAGATGTTGTCTTGTGGATACCCATAAAGGCTATGTCTTGACTGGACTGGAATGGACAGGATGCCAACAAATCCAGTCGGAGCTGCAAAGATCCTGAAGATGGAAGCCACCCGGCGGGGCCTTAGTAGCCAGATGGACAGTAAACAAACAAAAAATAGGGAGGACAAATATTGTGCTCCAAGCATAGTTAATGTTGAGCTCTTCTGCAGAATGTTGAGATATTCTCTTCTCCGTAGAGCAGCCATTCCCAGCTTTGGGTAGCCCAGATGTTTATGGACTGCAAACTGCCAGAAAGCCCAGCCAGCACAGCAAATGGCAAAGGTTTCTGTTGAACTGCAGTCCATGAACACCTGGGTTACCCAAGGATGGGAACGCGCGTTCTTTGCTTTGTTTCTTTCTTTACAGCCCTGCTGTTCTTCCCTTCCCTGACACAACAAGCCTGTGAGGTAGGCCAGGTTAAGAGAGCATGACGGACACAAGGTCACACTGAGCATTTCTCAGCCAAGCTGGTGTTTGAATTTAGGAATTCCTAGTCCCGGTGTCACATCTGAATCGCAGCAACATCTATTTCTGCACAGAGACAGAAAAGAATTTCAAAACCCTGGGTTTGACCATTGTTAGGGGTCAGTCTCATCCCACCCCTGTGGTTTCTGAACCATACATTGGCCTGTTGTGTTGTCTGGAGGAACTTGTCATTCTCACATGCAGTTGAGTCACGTCCAATCCATTGGTGACCCCTATGAGTAGGTCACCTCCAAAATGAACTGTTGATTTATCAGGTCTTGCAAACTCAAGGCCCTTATGGAAGAAACGTACGTATACACACACGCACACGCACGCACGCACGCACGCACATGCATGCACGCACGCATGCACGCACACACGCACACACACACGCACACACACGCATGCACGCACGCACGCACATGCATGCACGCACACATGCACACACACACGCACACACACACAGAGTTAGCAGTTCCTAGCACCAGCTGGAAATGGTTAAAGATGGCACCCAGGCTTTAAGCAACCTCGTCTAGAAAAAGTGAATGTCTGGTGTCATTTGCCACAAAGCATGATAGCTGGTTTCTCTGCAGAGAGGTCCAGAGAATCAAGGCACAGGAAAGCAGAGGTGCAGGTGAGACTTGACTTGATACTGTATATTAAAATCAGATTGTTGTATCCATGCATGCTGAGTGTAAGGCCTTCCTGAAGCACTGTGCTATGATACTGAGGGATATACCGAATATACTTGGTTAAGGCTCCACTGGATAGTCTCTCGTTTTGATTTCCAATTGGAAATTAGATCTTATGGCAGGAAAAATAACCCAAACCCTATGACAGTGGTGGCAAACCTTTGGCACTCCAGATGTTTTGGGTCACAACTCCCAGAATTCCAAGCCTGTATTGCCAATGACAAAGGACTGTGGGAGTTGTGGTCCAAAACATCTGGCGTGCCAAAGGTTCACCACCACTGCCCTATGACTTTTTCTGTTCTTCCTGCCTTCATATTATCTAGCTCTTCCATCTCCACCCTTGCCATGGCTTGTTTGGTTCTGTTGTAGTGGGTGATCAATCCACTGGGGATCATATAGTCAGTACTGGCTGAGGGCAACCAAAGCCAGTTCAGAGAGAGGGCCCTTCTTCCTGAATGGATGAATACTATGGAGCCAATGGCTAAGAAGTTGTCCCGGACAGGGAGGACCATTTTTGCTCACAGCTGAAGAAGATGTTTAAAAAGAATCAGTGAGTACTTAACGTGGTCATGGGTAATAACAGGTATTGGGTGTTTTTTCCTTTTCCTTTTTTCTTTTCTCAAGATTCACAAGATTCACTTGTAGAAAAATTTAGACCCTGTCCTAGGAGATGCATTGATCTTAATTTCTCGTCTTCCAAGCATTATGAAGGTGTTTGGAAAAAAAATGTGGCTCCACGCTATTAGCTTTCTGTACATAAATGAAGTAACTTGAGATATTAAACTTGGCACTTGGCCAGAACAAAAAAACTTCCCTTTTTGTTCCTTCTAAACCCAAAAAGGGTGGGGGGGGAGAGAGAGAGAAAGAGAGAGAGTCCTGTCAAGCTCCAATACTCATTATAAATGACCTCATTTTATAAATAATGGAAGGAAAAACAATATGTTCAACAGAAATGAGATTAGAGCCTGGGAGGGGAGGAGGAGGTGAATGACAAGAGCCGGGAATGTCTGGAAGTTATTCCAAGGAAGATACGTCTTTTTTTGGGGGGGGGGTTAAAAGGCCCCTGGTGGGATGGCGCAACTGTGAAGGATGAGCTCAAGAAGTGAGCAAAGAAAGAGAGTGGATCTATGTTTGCTCACAGGAACCGAAATGATGACAGTCTGATGGGCTAGGAAGGCACCCAATCCACTCCGAGGGAGTTCGGTGTGGCTCCCACTCGGAAACTGAACTGCAGTAGGACCCCAGTATCCGCTGGGGATTGATTCCAAGCCTTCCTGTGGATAATGAAAACCGTGGATAAGAGAGAATGCCAAAATGTCCCCAAAACTGCTGTTTTGTGATAGTAACTTGCTTTACAGCTGCTGTTTTGCAACAGTAGCTTGCTTTACAGCTGTTGTTTGTGATGGTAGCTTGCTTTACGGTTGCTGTTTTATGACAGTAGCTTGCTTTACAGCTGCTCTTTGTGACAGTAGCTTGCTTTGCGGCTGCTGACGTATTTATTTATTTTTTCCTTTGCCAGCCGTGGATAACTGAATCAGTGGAAAATGAATCAGTGGATACAGGGATCCTGCTGTACTTCATTGGCTGGACAGCCCCATGGGCTGTGCAGAGGTAGAGGTTGGGAGTTTGCTTCCCCCACGGTGCCTTGCGGGAGGCGAGTCAGCCTGTGAAGCCCCTGGGAAATGACACTGTCCCAGAGCACCCTCGGAAGAAGGACCCCTTAAGCGACCTCAGAGTACTCCATATGGAAGTGCTGGAGAGCTTGGCGGTTTATGTATCTTCAGACTGGGAGTATAATTCCTCACGTTGCCTCTCTGAACGGAGCTGGAATTGAAAAGAACATAAGAACATAAGAGGAATATAAGAACAGCCTTGCTGGCACAGGCCACACCCGTCCAGTCCAGCATTCTGTCTCACGCAGTGGCTCACCATTGGCTTCAGGGTATTCCCAAGAAGATGTCTTCACCTGCTTATGATTCCCCACAAATGGCATTGAGAGATATCCTGCCTAGCTCTCCAACCTGGAGGTTGTCCTTAGGCATCCATCATGATAGCCATTGATACCCTTGTTCTCCATGAACTTGTCCAATCCTTTCTTAAAGCTGTTAAGGCTGACAGCTGTCACCACTTCTTCTGGAAGGGAGTTCCACAGGCCAGTGATCCTCTGGGTGAAATAGTGATTTCTCTTATTTGTTTGAGATCTAGCACCCAAAAGTTCCATGGAGTGCCCCCTAGTTCTAGTGTTGTGTGACAGGTAAAACAGCTTTTCCTTATTGACTTTGTCCATGCCATGTATGATTACATAAACTTCAATCAGGTCACCTTTTAGGCCCGTCGTTCAAGAGTGAAGAGGCCCAGCCATTATAGCATCAGATGGTAAGGAAGGATAATCAATAAGGTCCCTTCCAACAGTTCTAAGATTATTATATATTATTAGTATGCCTAGAAACGGAGAACAGGGTAGCTGTAACTCAGAGTACACTTGATTGCGCCTAATTATCAATTACTTATACATTTATTTCTCATTTTGGTGCTATTAGTAAGAATGGGCTCCTTTGTAACTAAGAGCAGACAAGGGCCAGAGCTTGGGGAAGTAACTGTTTGTTTGGAACTACATATTTCCAAGCTTGTACAGCCCTTTGTCTGTAGTGTAAGAGGGTAAACACAACACACTATTTAACCTCAAGGAGAGAGTTTGGAAAAAAATCAGGGTTTTTGTGCTAACCCCCCTTGAAACATGGCTAGAGTTTATGGAAGCGCCAGCAAGTCGCTTTCCCCAGTGTTACACTACCATATTATCCTCTAAATACCCATCTGCTTAGATTTCAGGAGCTAAATAATGTTGGCCTGTTTATTGCTTAGATGTGAAGTGAACAGTGAGTATCAAGATCTCAAGGTAAGATTAGAAGAGAATGCAACCTAAAAAAAATGGAAAGCGGGTGCCAGTCCAACATATGAAATTCTGGGCTAAATAGATCAAGGGTCAGACTCAGTATATTACTCCTTCCTATGTAGGCAAAGTTCGGCATCATCACTTTACATCACAGGAATGGACTGATATACAGGTTTACACTGAACCTAGTTACAAACAGCTTAGAACAGAAGAACATAAGAAGAGCCATGCTGGGTCAGGCCAAAGGCCCATCTAATCTACCTTCCTGTATCTCACAGTGGCCCCACCAGATGCCTCTGGGAGCACACAAGACTAGATCTCTGTCTCTTGATACCACTCCCCTGCATCTGGGCCTTGAAGTACCCTGGTTTTAAGCCTGGAGATTACACATCTCCATCATGGTTTATAACCTGGGATGGACTTTTCCTCCAGGAATCTTTCCTCCTATGAAGGGACTGCATTTTCAATCATTTAAATACAGTGGTACCTTGTATAAAGGAATTAATTCGTTCCAAATGAAATTGTGTTAAGCAAAATTTCCTTTATACAAATTTCCCATAGGAATGCTTTGAAAACGGAGTAATCCCTAATCGCAACCATTTTTATGTTGTACGGATTGGCCCCATAGGCGATTCTTTTAAGCAACTTTCCCATATCTCCATTTTTTTATGTTGTAGAGATTTTATGTTATACAAACTGTTTGTTATACACGGGTCCGCTGTATAGCTAAGTTCCATCATGAATTCTAATGTAATGATGAATATCCTCAGTAACTTTTAGTTGCTTTTATAGCTATAGCAGCATGGCTTTGCTGAGTAGTGAAGGGACCTGTTCAAGTGGCAGCTTGTATGATGTCTTGATGCTCTGGGTTGCATGCTAATTTGTCTTGCTACCTTATGCTCTGCGCACATTGCAGGTACTGAAGCAACGATGGCAGCATACTTGGTAGCACAGGCCTGGTAGCTTTCCTAAAATTAACCAAAAGGTATGTTTTGGGTTCCTTTAAGAAATCTGAAATAAAAGAGATTCTTTTAAAGATTGCAACTACGATGTACTTCGAAATCCAGAAGTTGAGCCAGGGCAACTGGACCTTTTTTTTCTTGTGAGATAAAAACGTTTCAATGTTCACTCTAGTAGCTCCGTCAGTGCTGACGAAGAATCTTCACAAACAATGTAATTTGAACTACAAGTAATTACAGTACTTTAAAAAGTAATTTTTCAAGCTCTGGCTTTATATGGCAGTTCTTACAAATACAGTTTCATGATGGCTCTAGCTGATGTATGATTATTATGTCTCATTTCCAAGTTGTTTCTTCCATAGAAACAAAGGGTGGTGGCTGGTATTTTAAGTATCACAGCCATTATTCACTGGTGCTGCAGTTTTGCCTTTGTATCTGGACAAAAGCAAAGGATTTTTTCTTTGTACCCAAACAAACAAAGCAGCTTTGCGGTTAGGTGATGAACATCCTGCTCCACTCCCAGTTCCCTTTTGGAGAAACATCCAGAACTGCCCACAATCAGGGAAAGATAACACTGTGACCCTGGATGTCAACACAGACCACCGCATGGGATCTGGTGTCACTCAGCCCTGCTGGGGAAGAGGAACCTTGAACATTGGTGTGCTCGTGGTTGATGTTCATCTTGGTCCTCCAGAAAGGGGTGGAGTGCCATGGCTAGCCAGCTACAAAATTATTCTGTTGCATCCTGGCTTCTCTGGTGCAGTGCCTTTATCCTGCTCGGTCTGTATGACTCAACATCTCCTGCAAACCTAGTCCTTCACTTGCTGGACAGCTCCCCAACTACACCAACAAGGCAGAAATGGGTCACTTTGTCAATTCCATACCAACTAATTCAGTTAAGATGACACTGCAGTCTGGCCTGGACTACGGAGGCAGCAAAAGTTGGAACATGCCTTTACAAATGGAAGATTCTGTTTTTCGAATGTTCCCTTTTAAAGCCATCTTAGGCAATGGTTCCCAGCAGCTATTGAGAAGATTCCAGTGGACACATAAACACAGTTCATAATAATGCTGAAGCCATCTTGTAATATTGATTATGTTGACTGGCCTCTGTAGGTATTGGACATATTGACCAGACATGATGATCTCCTTTCTTAAGTAGCATTTTCTGAATTTTCAAAGATTGTTGCGGGATCTGCAAATATATTTAATAGGATTCCCCTCATATTTCTACCTCCTAGCTTGATAAAAACAACGGCTTGAATGCTCATCAACACCAAGTTGCCTTGCTCAGCCTGCCTCAATATTTCGCTGTATTCCTGGTAAGTGTGTTTTTAAAGTAGAGGTGGTAACAAAAACCAACCTTTTTGTTATCTCTGCATTTCCTGTGCCTCTCCTTTGGGCTCCAAAGTCCAAACAAGTGCTGTTTTCACTTGAAATGGTGATCTTTTGTTCTCGATCTTGATTGTTCTTGGTTGTACAACAGACTGAGTCCAGAGGAGCAGGGAACCTTTTGATCTTCCAGGTTTGCTTTTAAAATGTTGTTTTGTCTACCAATCCCATCAACCACATCCAGCATGGCCAATTATTCAAGACTATGTAAGTTGTAGTCCACTTACTGCCTCTGTGTCTGGTTCACCAGTTGCACAGTGGCAGATAGAAGGACACTCAGAGGATTATAAGCAAGGCCCAGTGGATAGTGGGCTGTCCTCTTCCTCCTTTGGAAGAATTATGCAACTCCAGATGCTTAAGGAGGACATCTAGAGTTTTGAAAGACCCTTTGCATCCTGGCCACCAATTATTTGAACTGTTGTCATCTGGCAGGAGATTATAGGACTCTTAGGTCAAGGACAAATAGACTAAAGAACAGTTTTTATCCCAGAGCGGTATCTAAGTTAAATGCAATGGTTTTAGCATTATCCTAAGCAGTTTTCAAGTAGTGTTTTAAATTTTGTAAGTGGTTTTAAGAGTTTTTAATACATTGCATGGTGTTTTATGATTTTTGTATGGCACCTTGTTGTTTTGACTGTGTAGTGGAACAGCACTCTAATTTCGTTGTAAATATCTTGCATATGCATGATGACAATAAAACTCTATTCCATTCCATTCCATTCCATTCTATAATGTCTAGGAGGCATGTGCTCCTCCCCCACCAAGTAGTGGGTGTTTAAGAAAAAGAGAGAGAGTACAGGGGAAACAGACTGGGGAAGCATCTGTAAAATTGTCCTATCCTCTTCCTTGCAGTGTTAATTTCCTAATTGCAGGAGGTTATTCTAAAGGAGGGTGATGTCGCTCTCCGTTTATTCCTTAGAACTCAACCACCTCGCTCTGTTGCCTGTTGTAGAGCTGGCCTAACGTAAAACAGATGAGCTTTCCCTGACCTAGCTCTGTTACAGGACTAGAAGACTTAGCGGTACTAATCAGATTTGGTGAGGTATCCCCTGAAAGAATGTGGATGTTAGAATTTGCACATGTAAACCTGAGGCATGTGAGACAAGGAAGGCCAAGCAGAGCCATGGCAGCAAGACAACCATCACCCCCTTGGGCCGACGTTGGAAGATAACCAACAGTAACGGAGCGACAGAGCTAATGATTCCCTTTAGGATTGCATCATTGCTTTCAGACTGAGTCATGGTGCGGAGATTTGGGGAAACAAGTCAGAATTCGTTATGAAGAATGTGATCAAGGCTGTTGTAGTTTCTGCATTTTGCTCATGTTATGCAAACATGGTAGGTGCAACAAGCCGCTCACAAGTCTGGAGTACATCTTGGTTGAACCTACCTAAAGAAGGGCAGATGTGCTTTGAAAACAACATTAATCAGGTCCCGCAGTGAAGCCAAGAAATGGGTGTCATGCTTGATTGTCTATGGGGTGAAGGCAGAAGGTGGACAGGTTTCCTCTGGAATCAGACTTTGTTCCTTATCTTAATATACACAGTGCCCTAGTGGCAAGCATTATGTGTGTGCATTATGCTAATGTAACACTAAAGAGCTCCAATCCTTCAACTACACCTTCCAAATTCCTGTGGACATCTACAGGATGTTTTGACTTGGCCTTTGTTGACCTGTGACCTTGGCTGAAATTGCAGTTTGCTCCCCGAGTGATCCAGAATCCATTACTCCCAGACAAACACATATTTCCAGCAGTTGTTGATACACGTGCAATGAGATTTGGCGCAGAGGGATTCAGACAGCATGAATGAGTATAAGCCACCTCATCCGTTCCTATGGCATCCAGGTCAATGGGCAGCAGCTCAGTGGTAAACTACATGTGTCCATGTAGAAGGTCCCCAATGCCACTATTTCAGTTCTAAATATGTGGTGATGAAACCTCCAGTGTAGTTAGAGGGGATGATACTGGGGAGATGAACAAACAGTTCATCCCTCCCCTTTGTCCCTCTTTGGTACTTTGGGGAGAAGAAAATAGCTACAAGAATGTTTGGAAATTTGATTTTTTTATCCACTCATCTTAAAGCCCTGCTCTTGCTTTTCCTCTCTCCTGCCTTGCCGTCTTATCTCCATACTTGCCCTCCTGTTTGCCTACCTTCATAGTCTTCATCAGGCATGTCCCTGTAGATCTTGGAGAGGAATGGGAAACAAGTCATCCTGTCACTTGGCAACAGCATTCTTTCCTTGATTCCCCCAAATTGATAGATGAAAAATAAAGAAATGAGAAATGAAGGTTAAATACTAATTGAAATCACCAGTCATGTTAGAAAATGTCCAGCTTTGTTTGGATTTGGAATTGATTTTGGAATTGATTAATTCCAATCTCCAGTCTTCCCAGAACCACAATCTTAACTGTGGTATTGGATCCCAACAGGTACCTGTAGGGTATGTTTTTCAAGGGAAAAGTAGAAAAAATGATGGGGCTCTACAGAGGAAAGGGCCCCCACGTTCCCCCATGGCCCCATTTCTTGAACGATGGGGCACGCTCATCTTCTGAGCAGGTTGACTGACGGGGGAGACAGAAGGAAGAGGGTGTTGTGGTTGGAGAAAGGATTTTTAGCTGAAAGGAGCACTTTAAAAAGATGGTCAGTGAGACTGTCTCTGCTCTCCCAAGTTTACTGTCTGAAAAGCAGGAGAGATAAGGAAGGTGTGATGAGGCCGGGAGAAGAAAGCTCAGGGCAACCTGGCTTGAAAGTCCAGATCTTTAGAACATCAAAGCTTCAAGCCGTTCATTCTGAATGAAATGGTTGAAAAAGAGGGGCGACATTTGGGGAGAGACAACAGCAATGGGCCACTCAGCCAAGGCGCTGGAATCACTCCACTTCTCTTCTCTTCTCTCTCTCTCTCTCTCTCTCTCTCTCTCTCTCTCTCATCCTGTTCTATGCAATTCAATGCTAAAAAGAGTTTCCTCCTCCGCCATGGAAGCAACGTGGCTGCAGCAGCGGGCAACACCTGTGCACCTGTTTCTCATGCCCGTTTTTTTCCCTTTGTCCCAGCCAGCTCTCTAAACTACCAATAATCATAAGGCCAGTCCTCTCAAAGGAGCTGACAGATTGTATCTTTCGGGGCTCCCTTTATTGGGCATTGTGGTCCAGAAAAGCTTGCAAATTGCTCAGATCTCGATGAACAAAGCCACGGTTGGCTCTCCCGGGAGCGCCAGGATATCCTGCCGATAACATGTGAATTGCTGAGAATTACCTGAGATAAAATATCTTTTACAACATCAAAGGCCCGCCAAGTTTCCAAGCTGTCAGCTGCAGGTATGCGAAAGTTCTGACAACCTGAAGATGGAAGGGAGAGATAAAGGGGGAAATTAAAGGGAGGGAGGCGGGAAGCACTTGGGGGAGTCCAATTCCATGAAGAGGGAGCAAGGGGGAGACGGCAACTTTTACTGGTGACTTGGCGGTGGGATTTCTGCCACAGGGATTAGAGCAGGCTCTTTGGAGGTGTGAGCAAAAGCACGGTAGGGTTCGGCTTTAGACATTGGCAACCGAAGCCGACTCAGCTTCAAGGCAGGGCAGGTTGCTGCCTCCGGTTACACAGCGTACAATACACGCAGGGGGGAAGGACGCCTGGCACTCACCCGATATCAGTAAATGGATCTGTCAGCTTTGATATTCCCTTTCTGGAAAGCCGGAGCGACTAAGGTTCTGGCACTTGGCTTCTTAAATGGAGATGGTGGGAGAGGATCTTTCTGATCTTGCTGGGGGGGGGAGGGGAGAGGGAAAAGAAAAGAGAGACGAGGACACCCCCTAGCACTGCCTTGTGCCCAAAACTCCGGCTGGGAGTGTTTGGAACACAAGGAGGGGGGGGGAGTCGGGTCGCGGGGCTTGCTGTCCTTATTGGACTAAAGTCACACTGACGGCTCAACTTGGGTTTGTTTTTGTTTTTAAAGGACTCGGACTTAACTTGTGCCTCAGAACCCACACACCGCTCCCTTTTTTCAGTGGTGGTGTTGGGGAGGAGAAAAATTGTTTTTAAGAGAGACCCAGGCTTGGGGCTTGGAACTTGGGACTCAGGCCTTGGCACCAAAGACCTGGACTCGGGACTTGTGGCCAAAGACCCAGATTCAGACTTGCAGTCTGTTAACTCAAGCCGGAGCTGTGCAAAAACCAGGCCAGCAGATTTCCCCCTGCAGTGTTTGTTTGCTGGCAAACATACCCGGAAAGGAGGTGGAGAGCACAGAGGTAAAACACCCAGGCATTGCTGACTATCCCGGTCCCACCCTAAGCAACAGCTGAAGCCTTGACCCACTGGCCAGCTCACTGCATTTTTCGTGTCCCTCAAAATCTGTCTGGACTTGAAGAACAGCCCCTTAGACTACAGGTAAGGCCAAATAAGCATCCTAGTCAGCCCTGGATTTTTCACATTGCAACAGTCTCATTTCTTCCTTGCTCATATGCGTCTGTTGTGAGTGAATCCTTTTATCATCATCATCATCATCATCATCATCATCATCATCATCATCATCATCATCATCATCATCATCATCATCATCATCATCATCATCCCTGTTTTTCATTGTCCTGTCAGCCATCTCCTTATGTCCCACATTTTTAAGATCAGTTTTTTTTGCTATGTGTAGTCCCATTCTGCACAAAACATTTGCATCACAGAAGCACAACACGGGGTGTTGCATGTCCTTGCTGCTCTCATTAAGGCAGAGTTCTTGGTTGACTCTTTCTTGATTTCCTATGGACCAGTATGGATTTTCAGAATTGTCCCAACTTTTAGGCAGCTCAAACGGGTTTCATCAAAGGGATTTCACCCAAGCCTTTGAAGGGGACAGCAAGCCACTCATCACAAGCTGGTTTCCACCTCAGGTACGATGGAGGATGTCAGTCTTGAACAAAGAATCAGCTGCCTGTTTGATTTTGGAATGAAAAGGGAGGCCAACGTAATCATTGACTCAGGTGGCAAAAATGTCATGAACCAGCACCGCTGACATGGCAAGATCAAGTCAAATGCCTTTTATTGAGCTTGTTGTTAACAAATATGCAGAATGGTCCGGCCTAAGGTCAATGGATAGGCACAAGTGGAGTAGACCTGTAGATTCAATGGGAATTAGGAAGTGTTGACTTTCCCTTCAGCCATCGTTTCAATGGATCTACTCTCTAGATTAGTGGTTCTCAACCTGTGGGTCCCCAGATGTTCCTGGACTGCAACTCCCAGAAGTCTTCATCACTAGCTATGCTGACCAGGATTTCTGGGAGTTGCAGTCCAGGAACATCTGGAAACCCACAGGTTAAGAACCACTGCTCTAGATGGTAGTAGTTGGATTTAAGCCTTCCTTGTATTTTTTTTTCCTGTCACAACGACCACACTGGCTGAGGAATTCTGGGACGTATAGACCAAACAAGCCACTTTCCCCAAGTTTTGCTTGTAAGACTACAAATCTACTCTGGCCCAGTGATCCTGCAGCTTGGTGGGCAGTTTGGTGAGCCTCTCTTGTGCAAATACGCTGCCTGAGTCAAATTACAGCACCCTTCACATCTGGCCCTTCTGTTGGGCTACCTATGAAATAGCAGCTCTTACTGTAACCAAATATTTCCATTCAGGAAAGCCATTCTGCAACCAGCAAAAGAGGAGACGTCCTCTTCATTCATTCCCAGAGGCTGGTGAAAGGTCCTTTTGTCTTAAGCAGGAGCACCTGGAGAGGATGTTGCGAGCGGCTCGGAGGAGTCCTTGGGGTCCATCGCTCGGAGCAGATGTGGTGGGCCAGCCATGTTTGATTCCCCCTTGCCAGAGAGCAGTGGGATAACTATTTACAGCAAAGCAATACCTTCCGTGCAGCCAGGGGTTAACGGCTCTCTCCCATAATGACTCAAGGAAGCTGCAAGTAGCATGTGCTTTCACTCCCAGGCTGGAAAGGCAATCAAATTGCCAGCGTCAGGGAACTCTAGTTAGTACTCTCTAGATATCTGACCTCAAGCACTGTTTCATTGCTCCCTGGCCCAAAGTTTGGAAGAGAAAACTCTAGGCAGTTCAAGCCAGAGATGGAGATGGAGAGCAATTTGAGCTTTTTTCATTTACTCTGTATTTTGCTTTCCTTTTTTCCTCTCCCTGTCTGTTTGTCGGCAACCTCTGGCTCCTCAGCCGGATATTTAAACCACTGAGTTATTCCACCCTGTTGGAACCAATGGGTTAGATGTTGGCATTGCTTAGTTGTTGGGTCCCTGTCTTTAACAATTAAATTATTTCCTGGCTCTCAAGACTGGGATGCTAGGTCTCATGCAGATGCCCTGATCCAAATTTGTTATGAATGACTGCATCAGAGAGTAAATTTTAGACCAGGGTACCATCTGATGGCCTAGATGCCCTAAGCACATCTGATCTCGCCTGATTTCAGAAGCTAAGCAGGGTCGGCCCTGGTTAGTACTTGGATGGGAGACCACCAGGGAATAAGCCTGGAGTGTTGTGTTTTGTCATTACAGTTGTGAACGACTCTTTGTGACCCCATGTCCATGGAGTTTTCTTGGCAGGAATACTGCTAGGAACTGGCAAACCACTCCAGTACTCCTGTCAAGCAAACTCCATGGACATGGGGTCACAAAGAGTTGGTCACTACTGTAATGACACAACACACACACCATCTGATGACAGATTTCTCTCACCTTCTAACACAATAGCTAAGAATGTAGGAACAATATCATTTACTGCAGGTTATCCTTCAAGGAAAAAAAAGATGAGAAATGTGGCCCAGGGTGTAGAAAAACATTCTGGCTTAAGAATTTAAGCCAATCGTTTGCAGTGGGCATAACTTCTCTATTTAGAACAGTTTTGGATAAAAACTAGGTCATGCTACTGGCCAAATGGCACTTGAAGGAGGAGGAGGAGGAGGAACATTTATGCAAATTGAAAAAATAAGATAAGGGAGTCTTTAAATATACATTTGAGATAAAATATGGTGAATGGTGAGGATTACCTCTTAAGACAAATGCATCATAAGACAAAAACTTGTAGGAAGAAAAATAATCCAGGAATAGGCATGCTTTGCATGACAAAAAATTCGCTATGGGATGCTTTGCAAGACAAAAAAATAATTCCACATGTACCTGAGGGGGGGGGACCCAGTTATTTTTGTCTTTTTTTCAAGCCTCTGGAATGGATTAATCCATTCCCAATACATTCCTATGGGAAAACACATTTCGTAAGACATGTCTTTTTTGTAAAACGAAGCAACCCATAGCTTCCAGAAGGGATTAATCCATTTTCAGTGCATTCCTATGGGAAACTGCATTTTGTAAGAAAACGATTTCTTAAAACAAATTGACCCGTAGAACGAATTAAATTTGTTTTAAGAGGTACCACTGTAGTGACTCATGGCTGCCTGTAGTGAATTGAATAAGGCCAGCACCAGTATGGTCACTGAACAAACTGGCCCACCTGAATGTTCTGCTATAACTAAGATGCAGTAATTGTCATTTCTGACATCCTGAAGATGGCAGGACAGGTGTACATGCCAAAAACTTGATCTTTTAACTGTATTAAAGTTTTGAATTTTTTTAAAAACTTAGAAGCTAAACTCATCAAAAATTGTAGATCTTTTTCATTCTGTTGATTGATATTGGTCTAACTCTAAATAAGAACATAAGAAGAGCCATGCTGGCTCAGGCCAACGGCCCATCTAGTCCAGCTTCCTGTAGCTCACAGTGGCCCCACCAAATGCCTATGGGTGCACACAGGACTAGATATCTGTCTCCTGATAGCACTCCCCTGCGTCTGGCCCTTGAAGTACCCCAGTTTTAAGCCTGGCGGTGATACATCTCCATCATGGTTTGTTTTAAGAGGTACCACTGTGATGGACTTTTCCTCCAGGAATCTGTCCAATCCCCTTTTGAAGGCATCCAGGCCAGATGCCATCACCACATCCTGTGGCAGGGAGTTCCACAGACTCTGTTTTGGCATGCTCCAAGAAAGTAGGAATTTTTTTAATGCATTCTGTCTGTTTGGCACAGTTGGGTTGCTCTTCATTTGAGTCAAGTAGCAGGAGAAATTTTGGGGGATTTGTTTCTCCCAGTCCTTGAATCTCATATGATACTTCAAAAATGTCCTTCGCAACCCAATAAAGATGGTTTAGTTTCAAGGACTTTCACTGCCATTTCTACCTTGATGGGTTTGAATCGCTATGTTTTAAGCGGATCCAGGCTCAGGCAGAATCAAAGTTTGTGGGACAATAACAAAGATTTCCCTTTGAAACAAAATATACAGATGCTTGTGTGTTCTTTTGTTTATCTTCCAGATTTGTTGTGTGTTTTTGTTAGTTTTGGTTTTATGTAGTCTCCAGTATCAGAGAACTTGGCAGTCAAAGCCACATATACACCTGGAGATCATTTTGCTGCCCCGGGTAGGGGATGAAAGGTTTTTGTTGTTGTTGTTGATTAGTTTCTGTTTTAAGAGTAAGTCAAAACCATTTCTTTGTCTCAAACTGAAATTTCAGCCTTAAAATTCTCTCTCTCTCTCTCTCTCTCTCTCTCTCTCTCTCTCTCTCTCTCTCTCTCACACACACACACACACACACACACACACACACACACACACACACACACACACACACACACACACACAAAATCTATAAGTACAGCTAAACCCATCATGAACCAATTGTCTTCTAAGGTATTCAGGGAGCAAATGGAAAGGTTATTTATGTTTGTGGCTAAAGAATTTTACTGCAGAACTATAATTTATCTTCCTTCCTTCCTTCCTTCCTTCCTTCCCTTTTTTTGCTCTCTAATTCCCACTTGACTTTGGTTGTAAAGGAAAATGATTTTCCCCAAGCTCTGATGCAATTAGATCATGCATAACACTCACCCTCCTGCCTCTGCTGCCCTCTACCTTTCATTGGCCTTCATACAGAAGCCATGGGCCATGGGAGCAGTTGATGGAACTCACCACTACATGAGCAACCACGAACTCTTCCAGTGGGAGGGGAGTCGGACGTGGCTGTGCATACATGGGCCTCTCCATAGAATTCAAGACTTGGATCATGCCTCATGCTGCCATTGCAGTCTCCATCAAATGCACATGGAGAAGCAATTGCTCAATATGGTGCATAATAATTCTTGGGAGGTTTCTGTTTTCAATGAGGCTTACTCCCTCATTCCAGTTTAATTTGGTACTTCGCTTCTTCAGAAACTGAATTAAAATCTATTCGAGGAAAAGCTCCTTGCCAGAGACACATTTTTAAAACCAGTTTGCTTTGAACATTCTGCCAGTCTGGAACTCATGAACTAAAACCATCCTTCTCTGCGTATGTAACAAGAATTAGTTTTTCCTCCCTGAGCCAAGGCCCCAGACTTTAAGCCAGCTTTGGAAAGACTAAACCTGAAAACATTGCAGCAGGCTTTGTTGTGAAGCAGCAGCAACGCCACCCCAAATGACAGGAAAAATGAAACCATCCAAACATGCTCTGTGGAAAGGAAAACACAACAACAGTTGCCTTCTCCAAACCTCCCCCACGCTGTGGTTTTCCCACCTAACAGACTGAAGATAACACCAGGTTCATTTTATAGATGTGCTGTAATGTTTGAAGGGAAGATGGATGGAACGTAATTGTGTTTGACGACCCTGCAACTCTCCAGCTGGGAGTTCGCTTTTGTGCTCAGTGCCTCTTTTCTCTAGGGCAAGAGTGGGCAACTGCATCCTTCCAGCTGTTTGGAGACTAAAGCTTCCCTAATCCCCAGTGTCCATCATATTTTTGGACTGCAAGCTCCCATCATTCCATCACGCCAGCTAGCACGGATGGGAGTTGTTAACTGAAAAACATCTGGAGCGGCACACTTGTCTTCATGGAAGGAGCCATTCCATAGCACCACACAGCTTTTCCTTCCTGGGTTAAAATGACACCAATACTTTGATGGCATTGCCATCCACACAATCCTAGACATACGTTCTTCTCAAACCCGTTGGCAACCATCACGACTAGCATGCCTGCCCTAACGAGAGTGCAGCTACTGCCACCAGCAGGTTCCTCTAGTCTACAAGGAATGGCACCTACATCTGGAATGGCATGAGCATGATGGTGAACATCATATGATGGTCACGTGGCATGGGATATGCCAGTGGTTTTCAGCCTGTGGGTCCCCAGATGATCCTGGACTGCAGCTCCCAGAAGTCTTCATCACTAGGTGAGCTGGCCAGGATTTTTGGGAGTTGCAATCCAGGAACGTCTGAGGACCCACAGGTTGAGAACCACTGGGATATGCAAAGGTCACCTAATCCAGCCCCAAGATGGATGCTGTTCACTACGGTATTCTTCTCTCTCTCTCTCTCTCTCTCTCTCTCTCTCTCTCTCTCTCTCTCTCTCTCTCTCTCTCTCTCTCTCTCTCAAAATATGGACATAAGTACCAGGGCATGCATGTGATTATAGACACTTATTTTGGTTTTTGAAATGTATGAAGCAAAATGCTGCTTATTCTCAGAAACAACACGTCAAATGTGAGGAGTGAACCAACATTTGGGCCTCCAAGGATCCCTTTGGCCTTCAGCAACCACCTCAGGCATCAGAGTCGCACCTGTATATCTTCTCCTAATCTCCTATCATGTCCAAAGGGAATTGTAAGGTAACTTTTCCAAGCTGGGGTGGGTGAGAAGTAGTCCAAAAACCTCCATTTTTGCATCTCTTGGCAGGTGCTGGAAGGCAGCCGGGCCCCAGCCCATTCCTCTGGAGTGTCCCAGCCTTGTTTAGAAGGCAACACAATGTGTGCCTCAACCAACTTGATTCCTTCAAAGGTGCCATTTCCTAATGCCAGGGGCTGAAATATGCTTTAGCCAGCTTCTTTAAAAGCTTTGTCCTTACCTGAGGCAAGAAAATGCCTGCGGTCATTACCTTCTACAACTTCACTCCATTATCTTGGAATATGGAAATTCTGTTTCACCCACATCATTAAAATGTCTTTCTACATAATATTTCTCAAAGGACTTTGCCAGTGATCCTCACATGGTACGGTAATTCTTCCAGCTCCTATGTACAACCTTTGGTCTGGAGTTTATTTGTAGCTGTCTAGGGCTTAAGACGTGCTGCCTAGATGCCCAAAGCACATCTGATCTTGCCTAATTTTGGAAGCTAAGCAGGTTGGCCGTGGTTAGTACTTGGATGGGAGACCACTAGGGAATACCAGGTGCTGTAGGTGCCTGGAGTAGGAACTGGCAAGCCACTCCAGTATTCCTGCCAAAAAATCTCCATGGACATGAGGTCACAAAGAGTTGGTCACGACTGTAATGACACAACACACACACACAGGGCTTAAGACGCTAGCTAGATAACTCAGTGGTTTAGTACTGTATCCAGCTACAGAGCCAGTGGTAGGAAGTTCGATTCCCCACTGGGTCTCCTATGATAGAGCCAGCCTGGATGGACTTGGGCAAGCAGCACAATCCCAGAATGACCCCAGAGGAAGGGAATGGTCAACCACTTTTGAGTGGTTTAACCAGACTTGACAGCGCATTCTTTTTATTTATTATTATGGCTAATACATCCAAGCCAGCTTTTCAGATTTCTATGCCAGTTTTCCCTTCTCTCTTTTTTAATGCTGCTCTGCTCTATTGAAGAGTTCTGGAAAACTGAGAAGCTTGCATATTTTAATGAATTTCTATCGATTCTAATAAATTTTCTTAATAAAGTTGATCCGCAAGTCCCTGTGGATTTTAGATTTCTAGATATATTGTTTGATTTACACTTACACATTGGCCTGATCTCTCCCCCCCTTTATCTGCCCCCCCCACAGTCAGGAAACTTTCTTTATACATTTCCCATATCACACAGATCTCTACATATTCCCTTGCTTCCCTACCACTTTTCCCCTCACTCCACTAACCTGGTTTTTCTATCGTGTGTGAGGCAGCGAACATATTCATCAAGAAACCCACCGAATCAAATTTCATGAAAAACGAGCAAGCCTCCTTCCCACCCCTTTCACCTATTGTCAGTTTTGATGTTGGATATTATTTCATTATTATGCTCAGCTGATGATTAGTTAATTGGAATTTAATCGAGAGGCTGTCGGTAAGCTGTGACTAGGTGACCATGGCTGCTATCCATCCTGCAAGAACCAAGCATGAAGTATAATTTCTTCATGACTGGGCTTTGATCTGATTTGCGTGTGTAGGACTGAGGTGTGCCATTTTAAAAAAATTCTGAGCTCTTAAAGTGAAGCCAGGAGTCACAAAGAGAGAGAGAGAAAGAGAGAGAGAAATATAATTCTTTCAATAACACCCTCTGCTATTCTTTCTGTCCCCCTTGGACCTTGGCGTGGTTCCAGGGCCAATTGAAGGTATTTTCTCATTTCCAGAGGAATTGGAGAGTAAAAGGAGAAGAAAATAGCTTTTCTAAGTGTTAGTTTGTGTGCCCCATTTGGCTAAAGGCAGGAGGAAGAGAAAATGGCACCTCCACCCAATCCTCCACATGATTCAAGTCAAAGCTTCAAGAATTCAGGGGATAAAATTATTTTGGCACCTGAGGCTTGAAATCAGACATGCCTTTCCCTCCCTGGCAGTTCAAAAAGACGATAATATTTTAAATAACTGTCCATTTTCATTCGCAACCCCCCAAATCAGCTGACTGGAGAGGCTGAGTCACTTAGCCTAATTGTAAGGTCAGCATCGACCAGCTCTTTGGTCACACAGTTTTTTTTTCTGAGGTAAATTGCACATCTCAAGGGGCACCTTCTCATTTTGTGGTACTCTCTCATGCTTCTGAGGCTGCTGGTCAGTTTTACTCCATGAACAGCTTATTAGATATAGATATAGATATAGATATAGCTATATAATAAATCTTCTCACAAACTTTTATTTCTCCACACCTTTGTTTCATTGCTCTCTGAAATGAAAAAGATCACCAGATCTTTTGCTTTGCATTTGTGTGTTCAGATCACTAGAAAGCCAAATAGAAGATTTAATGCTAGGAGATCCCCTCATACCATATCTTATTTTCCAGGGGATGGTCTTTTCTCTGAAGGCAACCCTTTATTTGAAGATATCCACCATTTTCAGAGGAGAGCAGCCCAAGTCAAGTTGAAACTAAGGATTTGTGGACAAACAATTTATTTATTTATTTATTTATTTATTTACTACAGTCATCTAGCAGAAAGCTACTCTGGGTGGTTTACAACATAAACAAAATACAATTAAACATATCATACATCATAAAACAATAAATAAGCAAACATAATTCAAAACCAAGGTAATGTCAATAAAACAAGGGCAAGTAAACACAATTACTATATATCAAAACTATTCAGTAATTCAAAATAAAATGCAAATGAAAAGAAAATAGACACTAAGGGGAATATATTTTCCTGTCTTCTCTCCCACAGTTTGATGTCTGCTTAGATAACTGACTCAACAGTTAGACCTGCGGATTAAGGCAGAGATTACCTTGACCAACCACAAAAGAAAGCACGCTAAATGCTGGACACATAGATGAGGATAACTACACATTCTGGCAAAGTGGTGTCTAGTTTCACTCTTTCACGTACCAAAGCCTTTCTACAAACTCAAGAGGAATGCATCATCCAGTTTGACCTGAGACAGAGTAGGGGTTCAAAAGTATTCTGCCAACACAGGTGGCATCCATGATGGCACAGATTCCTGACCCTGTAACAACTTCTCGCTTCATTCCATTGTACCTCACCAGACATCCTTTGTTTAAAGGAGCACACAGCTCTGGAGATATGGGGCAAGATTATCCCATTACACTGTATTTTAATCCATCCCTGTGTAGGTGAATGCTTGCTCAGGTCTTTTATCCTTCACACATTTGTCCAATAAAAGTAGGCAAGCTGGCACCCATTGCAATGTGGCACAAGCATTGCACAGATGCCTTCCTACTGGGCCAGTAAGCTGTGGTACCTTCTGGAAATGGGTGGAGAGGGACTTGAAAGCCACCTCACAGGACAAGTTAACTTTTTCCTCCTCTATTACTGCTTACTCTGATATTTGTCTTCCTGAGATCCAAGGAAACATAACAATTCCTTGAGGCCCCAGCTGGATCTTTGAGACTGGACAACCCTAATAATCACATCTCATAGGAGCTCGTTGTCTCGGTTCCCTCGGAGAAACCATCATAGGATTCCTTAATTGCCTCAAACTTTTGCATAGGGAATATGTGGATTTTTCGCCCCATTTTGCAGAAACCATATTCGGATGGCACCCTTTTTAAAAAAAACACTGAAATTTAAACATATGTCCTTTGCCAAGAAAGATAAATAAACTTTTTTTTAGGGAGGGGGAATATTTGCAATGAAAAAGGAGAGCTCAAGCCGTCCAGAAGAAGAGGTGACTTATTTTTATTTATTTATTTATTTATTTATTTATTTATTTATTTATTTATTTATTTTTAGATTTATAAACCACACTGATTTTCCCAAGGGAACTCTGGGCAGTGTACAAACAAAGCAAACAACAATTAAAAACACCCCAAAACAAATCAAAAGGAAACACACCAAAAGAGGAAGAAAAATAAAAGGAAAATAATCCAGCAAGAAGCACGGACAAATACTAACAGAAAACAAAGGAATCATGACGCTTCCTTATTTGCCATGGGGCTCAACTTTCGGTGGTCCTCTCACCCCTTCCACCCTGCATCCCGCCTCCCGCATCTCCCGCCTCCATCCTCCATGGTCCTGCCTGCCTCCGTCTAGTTGGATGCCTTGCTCATCCCTCCAGCCACCTCTCTCTCTCTCTCTGCAAAGGCCCAAGGCTTTCTTCCTTAGGGAAGTGTTAGGAAGTTACTGAAGTGCGAAATGAGCCTGAAAAAAGCTCGTTGTCCTAATTAAACTTTGACAAGGAGAGTGACAAGAAGCATGGGAGGGGAAACAAAGGCCACAGTGTTTGGGAATCAGCCTTAAGCTGGGAAGGCCTTTGTCCCCAGAATAAAAGCACTTGTTTGCATGTGTTAAAGTCTATTAAACTTCATCAGGCCCAGGTGCAACCCCCTCCCGTGCTCCCCTCCCCCTCCCCCTCCTCCTCATCTCTCTCCCCACCCACCAACCCATCTATGAGTCTTCTCCGAGCCAGCCCACCCCACCTTCCAAGAGAGGAAGGCCTAGCAAGCCAGACTTGGGAACCACGGAGAGGGCAGTGGGGGGCCGGAGAGCCTGGCTCCCTCAGGGGGCCGAAATCAAAGCAAACTCCTTTGCAAAGTAAATATTTTGCTCTGAAATGAATTATTGTTGCTGTTTCTGTCAGCACGGGGCTGTGGGACGGAGGGGGTGCCAGGGGACACTGCCAGAGGGCTTGGTTAATGAGGAAGGAGTGAGAGAACATGGGAGCAGGGGAGGAATTTACAAGTGCAGTGCTGGAGCTGGGGAGGGGGTGGATCAGAAGCCGTAAGGGCCTGCAAGGCAGGAGTTTTACTGCCCAGCAAATGCTGTGTTTGCATGCGCCTAATAAACATTGGGGCCCAGATGCTTTGTGTCCTGCATTTGGGACCCCACCCCATCCCCAACAGTGGGGCAGGCCTGATGTCCTTTTGTTGTCTAGATATCACCGGCACAACACTTTGGCAGGACATGATGCCACCTGGGTATTTCTCAAGCCCTCAAAGGCCAACTAAAGGTCCTGGACTTCCAGCAAACGGGGCTGTATGCACATGCCCCCATCTTGGGATGCAAACCATCCTCCTTTAGCACCCAAGCAGCACCCTTCTTCTCTTGCTCCTGGGGGAGGATCCAAGAGACAATGGTAGGCAACCCAAAAACCATTCCATTGCTCCCCTAAAATCAGCTTTCACAGGCGGCTGGCCAAGTGGCTCCCTCAGTGGTGAGTGAGATGTTGGGAGTCTGACTCTGCCAGTGTGTCTCCTGGGAGAAGAGCCAGCCTGGGTGGCCTTGAAAAAAGTTGCCACAAGTCAGGAGTGAGTTGAAGACACACTGCTATCATTATTACTATGCACTTCAAATACAATTAATTACAATTCATGTGTCGATCTCCCTTGTGCATAGGATGATGATGTTGTGGTCATCGCCATCCTTCTTCTTCTTCTTCTTCTTCTTCTTCTTCTTCTTCTTCTTCTTCTTCTTCTTCTTCTTCTTCTTCTTCTTCTTCTTCTTCTTCTTCTTCTTCTTCTTCTTCTTCTTCTTCTTCTTCTTCTTCTTCTTCTTTAGATGGCTACTTCACTCTGTCTAATGGTGGGGCTGTACCTGCTCACTTCCCCCGCACACAGAAACCACCCAGCCGTCTGGAACTTCACTTTATGTTACCCATAATATCATTGGAGATTTGAGGAATAATTTACAATGGTAGATCAGAGTCTTCCCCCTCAGATGCAGATCTCAATGCTATGGCTGCCCGATGAGCCTCCACCAGAAGCTTTGTTCAGAACTGCGCCCCCCAAAAAAACAACAACAACCCTCTATCCAGCAGCAAGCAGCAGATTAGTTAAATATATAGTTCTTGAGCAAGCCAGTAGAGGATGCTGTAAATATATATAAAATGGAGAAACTGCATGTCAGAGAGACGGCAAACGTACTTACAGAGATTGCTTGTCTTCTTCTCTTGGGGTGACCCAAGTGAGCTCACAGCTCTAAATACCACACAAAGATCACGGTGTAAAAAAAAAAAAAAGAACACCATAGGAAACAATTTATTTATTTATTAGATTTTTATAACACCCACCCACTCCACATTAAACTACATTAAAAACAATTAAAACTTTTTTCAATTAGAAACAATTTAAAAACATTTAGAAAAACATTTTAAGATATAAATTTAGAACTGCAGAACAGGAGGCACAGTGGGGCATCAAACACCCAACCTCTGTTTCTGCAGAGTCCTAAACCACCGAGCTCTCCAGCAGTATTTAATACATACATTTAGTAAGTATACTGTTCTTGAGACCCACATCTGTTCCTTAAAAGCCTGCCTGAAAAGGAAGGTACATCTTTGCAATTTGGCAAAGAAAGCGAGATGGATAGATGGCGATCAAAAACATATATCCCACCTTCCTGCCTTTTTCACAAGGAAACTTTGTTTTTAAAGAGCCAAGTAAAGCCTGGGAAGAAACAAGGGCCATGCACTCCAAATCCAGCTTGGTGGCCACTCCAGGGCTTTGGAATGTATCCAGATTTGGGGCAGGCTCACCTTTCATTTATGCTCTGGATCAGAATGGGTATGTAAGTTTGCAAAGTGATGCATGGACTTGTGATGGGAGGACCATTGTGGCTGTTACTGTCAAGTCAGCTATGACTTTGATTCCTGCAATGAGCAGGGGGTTCAGATCCACGACCTTGTGTGTGTGTGTGTGTGTGTGTGTGTGTGTGTGTGTGTGTGTGTGTGTGTGTGTGTGTGTGTGTGTGTGTGTGTGTGTGTGTGTGTGTGTGTCATTACAGTCATGACCAACTCTTTGTGACCCCATGGAGTTTTCTTGGCAGGAATACTGGGGTGGTTTGCCAGTTCCTACTCCAGGCACCTACAGCACCTGGTATTCCCTGGTGGTCGCCCATCCAAGTACTAACCAGGGCCAACCCTGCTTAGCTTCTGAAAACAGGCGATATCAGATGTGCTTAGGGCATCTAGCCCCTTCTAACTCAATTATTCCCATTTCCCACTGATCCAACCTACTTGATTCATACAGCTCTGAATCTACGTCCATGGGTTAGTAAACTGTTCTAGCCTGTGTCTGCTCTGGATCACAAGGTCCCCACGTAGCACAAATCGGTTGCTCTTCAACAAGAAAGCATCATGTCTCTGCCTGAGTCCCTGTGGCCCAGACTGCCTCCACTGTCAGGTCAGTGACTCATGCAGAAACACAATGGACAAACTCATTGGAGGGTGGATAGCTCTTTCACTCTTACAAACTCATACAAATAGAATTTTAGCTTTCATTTTTATTTCTCTCCTTGCTGCCTTCCTGCGGTCACTGAAGTAATACTTGAGCCAGCAGCATATATGAAATGTCAGCCTGAGTGCCCCACGGAGCTATCCAGGGTGCTACCTGGAACCTGAACTTTGTCAAGTCTGATGTTGCTCTAGTTTGGTTTTCTCAATGAATCCTCCTGAACTGTATTGGAGTTGACTTTTTGCATTGTTCAAACAGGAAACCCTGACTAGCACCCCTTGTTTAGGCTTATCTGCGTAGGACCACCACCTGGGAAGAGAAAAATATGATGTCTGTTTGGCTTGCCTTGGACTTCCAGGTGGGTGGGATAATATCAAATCCAAGCTGGGGAAAAGTGGAGTTTGCCATTTTTACACGCTGTGAAAATAATTTTCTTCACATGGTGTTTCTCATGGGCAAGATGGAAACATGGCTAATGTAAAAATGACTGACATACTCCCAGGGGTTTCTGATTTATTCGTAGGCTAGTTTTGTGCCCACCAGGTAGTATCTACTTCCAGAGTCAGGGGAGGAAGGTGCCAGAAAGATTAAACTAGCTGCTGAATCTCAAAGAGCTTTTGTACATGCAATAGGAGCTGGGCACCATTTTAGCTGTAAGGAGCCAAACATCACAGTCCAGTCTTGTGCAATACTAGGACACACGCCACCTGTTTCAAATCACTTCCCACGTTTTCTCTCAGGGCACATCTCTTCACCATGGGCAGTGGTGTAGTGGAGCAAGGACTCACAGGATCAAAACTGCAGGACTTTCCAAGTAAAAGGGACTAAGGGCCCACCCCAAGTCTGTGGTGTTGGCCTCTCAGCATCCCAGAAATAATACATTGCTTCAACAAACCCCTACCGCAGTGGAAAGAATCCGAGACTGGTTTAATCTTGAGGGAAGGATTAGTAGCCATTACAGTAACTCTCCAAAAGACCTGCACCTCATTGGTTGATAGGGACCAGTCCACTTGCCCGGATTTTTGATTTCCTGAATGGAGGGTGGCTGCAGGGATTATCATGATGGGGACCTGCCATTCCAAATTTATTGTTACATCATGGACCAAATGTAACATTGAGAGGTATCAGATAGCAAAGATAAATCAGAGATTAAGCGTGCCACATTACGTGGAGGAAAGCCAAGAAAGACAGGCTGCTGTCCTGTATTTATTCCAAAAATGTCTTGAATCGCCTCTTATAAGGTTACATGTATGTGCTATGCCAAGCTGGTTAAATGTTGGAAGCGGTCGACTTCAGAGTTTTTAGATGGCTACTGTCATTTTGTGGCTGATGGGATGCAGTCACTTCAGGGTCACTCATTGGAGCATGAGGAGAGAGCAGGTGAAAGGAACTTAACACACAACCCACAGAGAACAACAACAACAACAGAAATACTCTGTATCATCAAGTCAGTTTGGGACAGCATACATATTACACTGATATGTAACTGATGCTTACGTTTTTGGTCAAAACATGTGTCTGTTATATAAAGGTAAAAGGTAAAGGTTCCCCCTGCACTGGTGTGCTAGTTGTGTCCTACTCTAGGGGCGATGCTCACCTCCATATTCAAGCTGAAGAGCCAGTGTTGTGCAAGTCCATGGCCGGCATGGCTGCAAGAAAACACTGATTTACCTTCCCGCTTTTTACAGCGGTACCTATTTATCTACTTGCATTTACATGCTTTTGAACTGCTAGGTTGGCAGGAGCTGGGTTGATCATTGGGAATTTGGGAGCTCGCTCTGTTGCGTGGCACCTGGGATTTGAACTGCTGAGGTGCTGACTTTGCAGCCAACAGCTTTCAGAAGCCTTAGTCCACTGAGCCACCACACCGTTGTCTGTTATATAATACCATCCAAATACAGTTTTTTATTTTCGAGTACTAATGAAGTGTGTGCCATCAAGTCAACTGTGACTAATCCAAACCTTTTCATGGGTTTTCTGGGTGGAGAGTAGTCAAAAGTCGTTTGCCATTCCATTCTTCTGGGATCACCCTGGGACTGTGCAGCTGGCCCAAGGCTGCGCAGACTGGCTGTACTCACAGGAGGCGTTGTGGGGAATTGAACTCCCAACCTCTAGCTCCACAGCCAGAGACCTAACTCGCTGAGCTATCCAGCCAGTCCTTCTCTCTGATTGCTTATCTCAAGAGTTATTTATTTCTAGTCAAAGGCTAATTCTCTCATGGGAAGAACCATGAAGGCCACACCTGGACTATTGCGTACAGTTCTGGTCACCGCATCTCAAGAAAGACATAGTGGAACTGGAGAAGGTGCAGAAGAGAGCGACTAAAATGATTACTGGGCTGGGGCACCTCCCTTATAAGGAAAGGCTAAAACATTTGGGGCTCTTTAGTCTGGAAAAAAGGCACCTGAGGGGGGATATGATTGAGACGTACAAAATAATGCAGGGCATGAGTAAAGTGGATAGAGGGAAGCTCTTCTCCCTCTCACAAAATACCAGAACTAGGGGACATACACTCAAATTGAGGGCTGGGAGAGTAAGAACAGACAAAAGAAAATATTTTTTCACCCATCGCATTGTTAGTCTGTGGAACTCCCTGCCACAGGATGTGGTGAAGGCATCTGGCCTGGATGCCTTCAAAAGGGGATTGGACAGATTCCTGGAGGAAAAGTCCATCCCAGGTTACAAACCATGATGGAGATGTGTCATCTCCAGGCTTAAAACCAAGGTCCTTCAAGGGCCAGATGCAGGGGAGGTTTATCAGGAGGCAGACATCTAGTTTTGTCCTCTCCCAGAGGCATTTGGTGGGGCCACTGTGAGATATAGGAAGATGGGACTTTGGCCTGATCCAGCATGGCATCTTCTTATGTTCTTATGTTATGAAGAGTTCTGATTTCAAGCAGCAGGTTCAGTTCTTGAAAGGGTGTGATCCCATGATAAATTGTGCACTGCTTCCAACATCTAAATGGGCAGTAGAATAAGATCCAGTAACTTGTAGCCCCAGAGCCAAATCCAGCCTCCTAAAGCACTTACAATGCTGTCCCACAGGGCAATGAAGAATGAAGAAAACATTCACAGCTATAGCATGAATAATACTTGGCAGTGTCTTTACGAGACGGGTCAGGGACCTGTCCTGTCTACCTATTGTATGTCCTGTTCTATCTATCTATCTATCTATCTATCTATCTATCTATCTATCTATCTATCTATCTATCTATCTATCTATCTATCTATCTATCTATCTATCTATCTGGCTTTCTTAAATACTGGCTTCCTGGCCCAAGAACGGCAGTAATGAGAACACTGCCAGAATCTGCTTGATAACAGTTTAACAAAGACATGTTAAACTCTTTCAATATGTGTTACAGGAATCGTCCTACATGCCCTGACCCAAAAAGGAAACGTTCCAATCAGTCCCAAGGCAAGGAAATTCTTATTTCCCTGGTTACATCAATGCTCTGGACATCCGTCACTCCAGATGGGAAGTGGAGCAAGAGTTGAGGAGGGGATTTCAGATTCCCAGTACAGGAACTCCCGAGGTTCTGAGAAATCTGAAAAAGAAACAACAAATGCTATATAAACAAACAAGCATGAGCGTGGTTGGACCTCGTTCCCTCTGGGTCATCTAAGATAAATCCTGAGACACATTTAATAGGGCATATGTCCAAAATGAACACATGGAGACTTAACTTCCCAGTAAACATGTGGTAGGAGAATTGCACCAATAAACATTGCAACTAACAGCTACTTCTGAATGCCCTGTTTGAAGCGGTACATAGCTTACTTTCTCCGTATCTTCTGGACAATCATGGACTAAAACAGAATTGTGCGGGTCTTTTTTGCTTAGGGTTCCTGTTTGGCCACCACAGTACTATCTCTAGCAACTGAACTTCATGCTTACAAATCAGTTTTTGTGTCTCACCCATGTTTAGGGTTTGACCCATTTACAAAATTCATGCTTGAGATATTATTAGCTGTTTCTTTCTTTCTTTCTCTTTCTTTCTTAGTTTGAATAAAGCATCAAACAGCCTTTTGCATAATGCCTGAATAAGAATTTTAGAACTGCAAAGCAGGAAGGAACTTGAGATGGGCACGAACCGCTGATTCATCGGTTCGTGCCAGTCCGTCCTTCGGATGAATGGGTGTTCCGTGGTTTCTAGTGCTGCCTCCTCCAATGGGTGCCTGGACGAGGCAGTGCCCAAAGAAGATGGGACAGGGAAGCCAAGATGCAGCCTCTGGGTGGGTGCCTGTTGGAAGAGGTAGGGTTGAGGAGTGCCGAACACATGTGCATTCAAAGGACAAACCAGCATAAATCAAGAAACTGGCGATTCGTGCCCATCTCTAGAAGAAACCCCATGGATCATTGAGTCAGCCCTTGTCAAGAAGGCACAGTGTTCAGCAATCTTAAATCCTAGGTCGATTGGCATTTGGGAAGGAAGCCCATGACATTCCTGGGTATTGAGCTGTTCAGGGCTTTATTCACCAGTTCCATCTTTCCTAGCTGATGAGGTTACCTGCCATGTCTCCGCTTGATTGATTGCCCTGGACTTGTTTCCTTCCAGTGGTCAGAGATCAGCCACGTCTTTGTATTGGGTGGGGTTAGATAATCTAGCCATGCATTATGCAAACATTTCAGACCCATCTCTTAGAAGAGTTGACCTGCTGAACCTTTGCATGAGTCATTTTCCTTTGGGGCTTACCTTCTTCCTATATGGAGTCAGCCTGTGGTCTACCAGATGGTGTTTGATTCCAATTCATATTAGACCCACTAAGCAGAAGCAGTGACTAAGAATGATGCAGGCTGGTCCTTGACCTCTCTTATCAGGGGGTCCTATAGGACTAGTGAGGGCCTTTTCACAGGACCCCTAAGATCTGCTGGTCCCTTAAATTCGGACCAGAGATCTTGGGGGTTCGTTTCTGTTCCTCCGTCCCCACCCCTCAGCACTTCCTGCTCCTGTCGGCGTGGGGGGGGGAGGGAAAAAAAGGACAAAAGAAGCCTTTACTAACCTGCCGGTGAAGGTCGAACTTGCCATGAGCCCCCTTACTTCCTGGTTCCATCTCAAGGGGCTCTTAAAGGGGCGGGAGGCAAAAAAACAACAAACAAGCCAGGAGAGCCCGGCACTCTTATCCGCATCAAAAAATTTTCACCTGCAGAGAGCAGGTATATGAAAAATGTGCTGGGTCGCGCTAAAGTGGGCGGGGTCGCACTTAATTGTCTCCAAACTCCGGAGCTGGTGGGAAAACATTTCTAAGCTCCGGAGCTGGGAGCCATTTGCCGCGCAGCTTAGGGGTCGTGTATAAACGCCCTGACTCAAGCAGAGAGATTGGAGGAGGGACTGAAAACTGGCCATTGGCCAAACAATATTCCAGATTATGGGGTCCCAGTTTATGCCTCTTCTCTTTCTGACTTCCTTGATGGGTTTGGCATTTTTAACCCATTTTGCACATTCAGCACAGAGCATGCATGTATAACAGATTTATGTTGTTATATGAAATGATGAACTCACTAGCAAGCCTAGGTCTGATCACAACTATCTGGGAATTAGCAATAACTTTGCAGGCTGTTTTGAAGGGCAACATGATTTCTCACTCATAGCCCTACTTCTTGCAACAGAGGTCTGATCTAGAAGGACTGGCAGGCTGACAGTGTGCCAGTCCCTCCTGTGAACTTCATTCATTGGTCAAAAAGACAGTGGAATTCTGTTTTGTCCGTGGCCGAACAAACAGGTGCTGGAATGGTCTCGCTCAAGACAGAGAGGTCCGATGAATGGCTGCTTATCAGGGGGCTGACCAGCTTGAAATGAAAAGAGTTAAGGATGCACCAAGGAATGGAGAAATGAAAAAAAAAACCCTAGAAGGAATCCAACTGGATACCCAGAGTGATGCAGTGGATCAAGCAATGGACTAGAAGAACTTAATGGGGAACCCAGCTCAATCTGTCTGAAGAAGTGGGACTTGCCCAGAAAAGCTCATATTAAAATATAGCAGTACAGTATCTGTGGTTTCATTTATCAGCGGTCTGAAAATCCAGTATTATAAATAGCATGGGATCTGGTGTCCTCTAGTGGCCAGTTCTGCTAATGCTTGTTAATTTTTTCCCCAAATTTTCCCCTTTCCTATACTATATAGTTAGCATTTGCTACTATCTGTGAATTTCAGTATCTGCATGGGGGGCAGAACTAATCTCCCAGGGATACAGGGGCCCTAGGGTGTTGAAGGTGCCATCATTATTTATTTATTTATTTATTTATTTATTTATTTATTTATTTATTTATTTAGGCCTGATATCTTCAGTTTTGAAAACTCTCTGGGGAAAGTTGTGGAACTGGTAAAAAGGGAAATTCGGTAAATATTTCACATTATTTCACCTTTCACATACCTCAAAAGCTCCTCTAAGGCTGCTCTGCCTTGAGTTCAGGTAACACATCCAAACCACATATCCAGTCCAGCAATAGCCAGTGTCGTGATAGGATGGGAGTTGTAGTCCAAAGCCTCTGGAGAGGGTCAGATCGCACCCCTGCCCTCCACCTGCTGGTCTTCCAGTGCCCAAGCCATCTCTTATTCTGGGACATGGTTTGGTCCTGTTTCTCTGAGTCCCTCCTGCCCGTCAACCTACCATAAAGGGCTGCCTAAAGGGAATGGCTGCTTAACATCAAAATTAAGCAGGAAAAGTGGTGGGTTCCCCACCACCACCCCTCTCCCTGTCATGAGACAAAAGCTCTTGGAAAAGGCATCAAACACACCAAGCAGGTTTAAGGCAGCGGTTGGGAGTTCCATTCCCCAGTGTGGGGTCAGACAGGATGATCTCCAGGGTCTCTTCCAGCCCTGCCAGCCGAAGCTGATGGGGATGATGCTGGGCTGCTGAAAAGGCAACTCAGATTCTTGCAGCCTCTCTAGGAAGTCTGGCGGTCCACAACATCTTTCTCTCTCTCTTCTCCTGCCTTCTTGGAGAGCTCTCTCTCTCTCTCTCTCTCTCTCTCTCTCACACACACACACACACACACACACACACACACACACACACACACACACACACACAACCTCGCCTAACCCGAAGCAGGAAACGTCTTTTCCACCGGCCTGGCTCCAGGAACTGGAAGCGCGCTAACCATTCCCACGGGCTTCCCGAAGATCCGCGTTGGTCCTCCGCTGGAACCAAGAGGATCCAGCTGGTGGGCAGAAAGCCAGCAGCAGTGTGTGTGTGTGTGTGTGTGTGTGTGTGTGTGTGTGTGTGTGTGTGTCCCAGCCAAAGCAGGGCCAAGCCAAGCTAAATAGAAAAAGTTTAAAAACACGCGCACACACACACACAAGAGCGGCACCGTCCGCGCAGATTCTTCGCACGGAGAAACGAGCAAAGGAGAAGGAGCGAGCGCTGGCCGGCTCGTCCGCACGTTTTTTGATTCCGCCTGCGGTTAATCTGATATGAGCTCATTCCCTCCCCGAGGGAGAACAGAAAGCAATTATTTACGGATATAAAATGCAGCTTGGCGATCCAGCTGACCTTCTCCGAGGATTGGCGGGGTGGGATGTGCGTTCTGGGCTTCTTTCTACAGTTTTGTGTGCTGTTTGGATTATTATTATTATTATTATTATTATTATTATTATTATTATTATTATTATTATTATTATTATTATTATTATTATTATTATTATTATGGTGAGGCAGGACAGCCCTTCCTTGAAGGGTTCCCAGCCCCTGCCTGGTGAGATCGCACCTCGCCAGGAACGTTTGAAAGAAAAAAAAGAAAAGAAAGTTCCTTTCATTGTCTGGAGGAATTGCGGGGGAGAAAAAACAAAAAGCAAAGAGCAAAAGAGGAGACCTCCAGGGGAGCACCGCCGGGATGAAAGGCTTGGAGAAAGCGCCCCGACCGGCCGTCTCGGGAGAGGCCCCACTGGCCCACCTCGGCGGCGTCCACGGCTCCCTTCTCTGGCCCGCGGCTGGTCCACACGGCAAAGAAGCCGTGGCCTGGCCCGCGGGGTGGGCGGGGCCCGAGGGCCCGAGAGCCAATAGGAAACCCCGGCCGGGGAGAGAACCCTTCATAAAAAGGCGAGCCCTGCCTCGCTCCGGCCGTCTCTCGCCCGCACGGCGCTGCCTCCGTCCCTACCTGTCCGCCTGCCCCGCGCTCCTCCTCCTCCTCCTCCTCCTCCTCCTCCTCCTCCTCCTGGATCGCGCTCGCTCGCTCGCTCGTTCTCCAGCCAGGTAGACTCCTCCGGCGCCAAGAGGCTCGATCGCGCGCTGCCGGAGAAGACCGCTCGCCTTTGCGCTCAGGTTTCGCAAGGCGCCCCGAGGGAAAGACCCGAGATGGCCGCGATCAATGGGACCGTCGAGAACGGGCAGCCGGAGAAAAAGATGCCCCCGTCGCTCCCTCACCCCATTCGGAACCTCGAGGTCAAATACACGAAGGTAAGAAGAAGGAACGGACGGTGGGCCACTGAACGCCTACACAGTGGTGCCTATCGCCTAGCCACTGGAGGTTGCTTTTTTTTTAAATGCAAGCTTCTAGTCCTTAAGGCCCCTTGTTCATTCCTTGCTCCCAGAGACCTCTCCAGTGAGTTTTCCTTGCCTTTTCTAATCTAGCTAGGCAGCTCTGGGCCAGGAGAGCAAGATACCATGAGGAGGCCTGGGCTTAGCAGGGGGAAAATGTAGCTGGCTCCACAAACAGTGATGGTTTCAGGTGCATCTGTTTACTTCTGTAAGGATTAGAAGGCCATTCTCCTGTCCATCTGTTCTCTAAGCCTTCTGGTGTATGGCAACCCAACGAATGAGGGGGTGCAAGGACCCTAAAATCCAACACTGCTGGTTCATGGATGTTTGTTCTCGCCACTGAAACGGAATCTGGATGCTGCTGTTGATTCTTGACGCTTGGTCATGTCAACCTTGGCAACTTCCCTTGTAAGACAACACAACCATCTACAATTCTGGGGTTGCCCAGGCTGTTTGGGCAGCTCAGAGACAAGAAGACCCATGAGAAAAGGGAGAAAGACTAGGGCAGTGGTGGCGAACCTATGGCATGGGTGCCAGAGGTGGCGCTCAGAGCCCTTTCTCTGGGCACCCAACGTTGCCCCTTCACAGCCACCTGTAGAGAAGAGAATAGTTTTATTGTCATCATGCATATGCAAGATATGCACAATGAAATTAGAGTGCTGTTCCACTACTACACCTTCAAAACAACAATGCACTATATAAGACACATAAACACATAAAACACCATACAAGATATTAAAAACTCTTAAGACCACTTACAAAATTTAAAACACAACTTGAAAACTGCTGAAGATGATGCTAAAATCATCACATTTAACTTGGATACTGCTCTAGGATAAAAACTGTTCTTTAGTCTATTCACGTTAAACTGCTGTATGGCATCTTGTGAATAACTAGTGGGTTTTGAATCACAGTGTGGGCACTCGATCTATAAAAGGTTTGCCATCACTGGACTAGGGGAACATAGGAGAAAGGAGGAAAAGAGGCAGGCCTATTGTAAGATGGATTTACTCAATAAAAGGGGACTAGGATCTTTAGTTCGCAAGACCTGAAGAGGGCCATTAGGAACCCCGGATGGTAACTCATTCGTAGGGTTGCCATACATCGGAAGCAAAATGATGGGGCACCAACTCAGCAGAAGGTGGGTGCTAACAACATGCTTTTATTGAATTAGAAGGAAGGGAAGTGGTTAAATTGCTGCATTGCAGCTAAAACTGTGCTCAGGACTTGGGGTTCAAACCCAGGTAGATGATTCAAAAGTTCACTCAGCCTTCCATTCTTCTGAAGTTGGTAAAATGAGTACCCAGCTTGCTGGGGTGTGGTGGTGGGGGGCAATGTCTTTCCTGCATAATTGAACTGTAAACCACAGAGTGCTTTAAGTTCTATGGGGCCGTATATCAGCAGAGCGCTTTGCTTTGCTTTTAAAATAAAGGTAGTAGGTTTTGGAGAGCTTTCTTCACAGAATGAAACCACTACCAAGAAGGCTTTGCTTATAGAAGCTAGTGTAGCCTCCATCAGGCAGAATGTGAAACCAAGATTCAGTTAAAGCTTTCATAAGTTAGCGGGTAGAAGGGGTCTCAGGCAGGATTAGCTTAACAGGGTCTAAAACCAGGGATCATTCTCCTGAGCCACCCGAGTCCTCCCTTCAAGAGGCTTAGTTAGTCAAGGTTCTCTCTATACTTTGTGCCAAATTCCTTCTCTTGATTTTTAAAAAAAGTTGAGTCGATTGGAATGGTTAAAATGGTCAAGGCACAACACAACTAACAACTGTGTCCATTTGCTCATTCTTGAGCTTATAGGTAGGCTAGTGGTGGTTGAAAGCTCATACAGTATTAAGAGAGGGCTTGCACCATCTCATGACTCAATCGAGATCCTGGCTGGGGATTTCCTCATTCATAGTTGGAGGAGAGACTTAAGGCTAGGTCAAGATGTGAACAATAGTGGTCTTGAACTGTTGTCAAAGTGGAGATAAGAAGGGAGCGCAAGTGAGTGGAGAAGCCAGATCCACGACACAGAGTGATATCATTTATTCTGCATTAGCTGGAAACGCGCAGACCTTCTGCATCCACCTGCCAAACCCATCTATCTTGGAGATATGAATGCCTTTCCTAGAGATTCATCCCTGTAGATTTCTGGCGAATAATTCATTTTCATATGAACAGGGGCGGGGTGGGGGTGGGGGTTCAAACTGGGGAGGCACTGCAGTAAGAATGAAAGGGTATGTTTTGCATTGGATCAATGGAATAGCTGGAATTACAAAATGGGGGTCTTTCTTACAGCAAATGTGTGCAGCTGTGCAACTCTTTTTTTTAAAAAAAATAAACTAATGCTTGACATATGTTGGATTCATGAGAGATAAAATGCTTCACTCTTTAGCCTGTGATGGATATTTATGCCAGAAAAGATAACCTTCCCACCAACTGCTTGAATTGAAAGTACCTCTATTGAGTGATGAGTAAAGCTTTGACCTCCACACATTTAAAGGAAAGAATTAAAATCAGTGTGATGGCTCCTACCTACCTATTATTTGGTAGGTCACAGCTTTTCTAGTGATAAAGGGTTTTTTGCTTGTTTGTTTTCATGTTTTGGAGGTGGAAAATGAAGAGAGCACATAAAATTCAGGGCTGGTGCCCACTACACTGATATTTGTATACCTCTTCAGCGTAAGGGTTGAAGTTCCCATCTTTATGGAAATATTAGAATGATGACCCAGCAGAAAATAATACATGGAATGGAGGATAGTATAATCAAGGAAACCAGATAAAAATTGCATTTTTAATACTGAGTAGAAGAAAATATGAATGTGTGTGTGTCATATATATATGCTCTATAACAATGCTTTTGAACCTTCTTTGGGTGTGAGCGTCATGGACTCCTTTGATTACTTGATGAGAACTTTTGATCCCTTTCACATCAAAGTAAATGTAAACATTTAGCGAAATTTTGTATTCAGTTTATTTTATACCAAAAGGAGGACAGGGGGAAAAAAAAGGGGGATAACATTCAGTTCGTGGACAACCCCTTCAAAGACCGCAGGTTAAGAACTCTTGCTTTATACTGTGGGACATGAGTTTGCTAATTTATTATATCTGATCTTTTTCGGTGAATTGTTGTCAACGTACCTCCTGCTTAGGTGACGAAACTAGATGAAGATGTGTGTTCCCACTCATATTAAAATAAAGAAATGCACAAATACTATAAGGATTAATTGTGTGAAGATGCCAACAGACTTGCACACAAGTACTTGAGAAGCATGAAGTGTTCTAACCAGTATTGTTTTTATCATTTTTGGTAACTCAGTTACAACGTACAAGTCTAACTGAAAGGGAAAAGGCTTAGAAATTGAGTTTTGCTGCTGGTAACAACTTATTTTTTTTGAAATCTGCCAGCTCTCGGGTTTCTACTGAATAACTAATCAATTTGTTAAATTTGTCAACACATTGCAGAAGTTTGCATTCTCGGGGGGTCTTGAAAAAGGGGGTAGCCATGCAACAATGTCCAACGCCATATGTTGACCTGGATTTCAGCTGTGTGCCTTTGGCTTTAGTTGTTAAAAGTTGAAAAAGACATAGCCCAGCGTTTCCTGGTTAACTTACTTCGACACATAGTAGCACCTACAAGGACCGGTAGTGCAAGGGAAAATGTGGACTGTTTGTTAACCTGCCCATAACAAAGACAGACGTTCGGCTCTTTGACCGATAGCTGGGCAGGAGTGGGCAAAGGATGCAAAGTAAAACCCACTTCTAAACTGGACTGCTATGGATCTGAATAGAATATAAAAATACAACTTTGGGAATAAAAATGACCAACCGGAAGGCGGAAGCCTGACATTTGGTTCTACAGTAATGCCTTTTAGCTCGCTATTCTGTAACAAAGCATTTTGGGGGAATTTAAGCAGCTCCAGTTTTTGGCGGGGGCCTGGACTTAGCAGAATGGTGCAGGAAGTGAACTGTTGTTAGAAATCTTTGTGTTCCCTGTTATGGTAACAACACACACATTTCTGAAGGATAAGGCCACGGCCCTATGCACACAGAGCTGAACGCACCGTCTCTTGTGTGCGATTATGTTTAGAGAGGATCGGGCTACATAACCTTTAAAACCTGATAGAGTTCTGTATCGTACTCCATTCATTTTTCTCTGTGGCCCTGTTTTGTGTAGCAGTTTAAATCATCTGCTAGACATTCTCTGCAACTTTGTTTTAAAAAAAGTATTTGCCAAGCTCCTCATAAGGTAGAGCACAAGAATTGTGTTTCCTTCTTTAAGGAAAATGCTTCCGTGGGGTTTTTCTTTTAAATTATTATTATTATTATTATTATTATTATTATTATTATTATTATTATTATTATTATTATTATTATTATTATTATTATTATTATTATTATTATTATTATTAAAGTCTGCCTGTTGTCTAGCCTTGAGAATCTCTGAAGGAACTGGCAGAAAGCTGGTTTCACTACACATCCCACTTAATTTCTTCTGGCACTGGTTTTTTTTTTAATGTTGTTTGAATTGAACAGGAATTGGAGAGATTCAACAAACTGATTGTGCGAATGTATCAGCTAAAGAATTATATGACCTCCATGGGCTGATTTGGAAAATGCTGAAAGATCTATAAATAACTATCTGAATCTGACTCTTTTATGGTTAATTTATTTGGATTTTTAAAAAATCTCATCTTGTATGCATGGTTCTAGGACTGTGATATAGATATTTTATTTGTTTGTAACCTTCACCATTTTCTTCTTTTGGGGCCAATATTTGCGAAATATTGCACAATTGACTGAGGGAATACACATGGAGTAGGATGGTCTTAATTCTTAACAGCATTGAAGTCCCTATAACCAGGAAATTACAGTCCAATCCTATGTTTAACAGAAAGTACCAAATGTAGAAGAAATGGAATTCTACTTCTTGGAAAGCGCACTGGTGATTATAAGCTCTAATAAATGTCAGTGTATTAGTTTTATTTATTAAATAAATTAAATAGGTTTTATTTATTAAATTAATCTATTAAATTAATAATTTAATTCCAGTTTTTAAAAAGTAAAGATAAAGGTTCCCCCCGGACATGCATGCTAGTCACTTCTAACTCTAGGGGCGGTGCTCATCTCCATATTCAAGCCGAAGAGCCAGTGTTGTGCAAGTCTGTGGCCATGTGGCCGGCTTGGCTGCAAGGAAACACTGTTTTAGCTTCCCGCTTTTTACGGCAGTACCTATTTATCTACTTGCATTTTTACATACTTTCAAATTGCTAGGTTGGCAGGAGCTGGGGTTATCATTGGGAATTTGGGAGCTCACTTTGCTGTGTGGCACCTGGGATTTGTACTGCTGAGCTGCTGACTTTGCAGCCAACCGTTTTCAGAGCCTTAGTCCACTGAGCCACTGTGCCCCTAATTCCAATTTTAGGATTAGTTTAAAAACCCAAGGCAAGTGTACAGTACCTAGGGGAGCAGACTTGAACACTTTCTTCTACCAATATGTATTCCCACAAATGTATCCACGAAGCCCATCACTTGCCTTCTGCAGTGGGTACAGTAGTAGCTCAACCTGTCTAATGTCAGTGCCGGTTTTAGCCTTGGAGCAGGATGGGTGAGAGTGCATCACAGTTTTCTTGGAACTGGATAAATAAATGAAAGAGCAGACATTTGGGAATGGCATTTCTTCATCTGCGCCTTCCTAGCTCCTAATATATCAGAACAGGCTTTTTTCTTGTTCCTATTGTGTTCACAGGCACGTTTTATGGGGACGCAGGAGAGGATTTTTTTCTGGACTTGCTCCTAGGTTGTGGAATGCTTTTTCTTGGGATGTTAGAATCGCCCAATTTCACATGTCCTTTCAATAACAAGAACTCACTTTTTGGGACATGCTTTATTCTCAAAATTGAGCAAGACGGGGTCTCTCCTGGAAGCTGTACCCACATAGTTTTTAAGTCCATTGTTAAAGCTTTTAAACTTTTCAGATGAGTTTTTTTTTTTTTTTTTAAAAAACCTATCATATGTTTAGTTGTTTTAAACTGTATTCTGCTGTGCTTCTGGTCCAACCTTTTGAGCTGCTTCAGGTCCCTTCACCGGGGTGACATGATAGAAATAAAACAAGTAGATCAACAAGTCCCGTCGGCTTCAAAATTTGAACCCAAAAACTCAAAACAGGATTCTTCAAAACGTATTTCAGGTCCAGTGCCTTGTCGCAGTAAAATAAGCATTTTGGAGAATCTGTACCAATGCTGAAGAAAGCACGGAGAGAAAAGGAGGCACACTTCCTACTGCCTACGCAGTCTCTGTGTAGGACTTTCCATTGAAAAACAATCAGCAAATACAGCAAACGCCAAAAGTGCTACATGAGCAGAATGGAGCTGCTTGTTCACACTGTTGTCTATCACAGGCAATAAAGCTCTTGCCATATTTCTACTGGCTTGCTATTTGTTTCTGAAACCTTTGAGGCCCTTATCATGGGTTCGAGGTATTTATGGCTTTAATAGGTTTCTGAACAATGACTTTCCTCCCCCCCCCAAAGCTACCCAGCACTTGAGTTTATCATCTAAATTCCTCCAGTTTCACCCAACCTCAGACTGGTGGAGATATGAGACGGGACCTTTTGTCCCGCCAGGTGCAACCAGGCGAAAAAAGGATCACGTCTGATCACACTGGAAAGTGTGGTTTTGAAAGGAGTCCTCTTCTCTTTCTTAAAGTGACTTTTCCATCCATCTGGGGATTTTTGCCAGTTGGCTCCCCAAAAGACAGATCTTACGCATAGGTTGGAGGTGGGCTGAAGCTATATTGACTGTACGTTGTGTGATCCGCAGGGAATAGATTGCACTAGTTCAAAATGCAAGCTGTTTCCCTACCTGATTGTATCGTCAGTTGCAGAAAAGATAGGATTGGATGGGTTCCTTGCTATCAAAGCTCTGCATGTATAGTAAAAATTGTGTCTCTCCCTAATCCATTCTTTGCTGCTTTAAAAAAGGATGTGCATTTTTGATATTCACAGAGAGCAACATTGGTTTTACTGTATTTCTTGAATTATTTAATTTGTTTCAGTGACCTTGGTCTTCAACAGGTTTCTTTTTAGGGCAAACGTAAGCTAAAACGGAACAAATAAAATGAATAATATTTCATTGAGCTTCCAGTAACAGATGCTGCTTTATCCGCTTACAGGATGTCTTCTTATGTTACAGTGTTTGTTTTCTGCCTTCTTCTGGTGGCCTTGATTTTTTTTTTAACAGTATGTTGTTATGGTTCTCCTGTAAGGTGGCTGAAGACGTTGCAAGGGGTTCAAGAGCTGATGCTGAAAAGAAAAATATTTCTGCTTTAAGGAAATAGATGATGGCACCTCTCCTGACCATGCCGCAATGAGTAGTCAGGGAGATAAAGGAGGCAACCCGATTTGAGCCTTTGCTGTAACTGTATGATCTGAGTGAATCCTTTGGACTTCAGTACAATTTAATTGAACAGACTGGGGGAAAATATGTGATATCCATATGCCTATAGGTCCTGCTGGTGTTGACCTCTTGAGTTACTACAGAGGCTATTGACTCAGAAGTACATACCTAGGAATAAAACATAATAAACTGAAGGCTTTGGTTTTTGATATTTTTGGACTTCAGACCCTTGCCGTGCATTGCACTAGATTTCTGTGAGGAGCCCTCTATAGACCCTTAAATCCTTGCAGTTCCCATGGATCTTAGTCTTGCCCATCATTTCTCCTGCCTTCTCCACAGGAGAAAAAATGGCTGGTGGGATTTTAGCTAGTTTTAAGTCATTGGGCATTTATACATGACCCCTAAACTCCGGGGCAAATGGCTCCCAGCTCCGGAGATTAAAAATGTTTACCCACCAGCTCCAGAGTTAACAGGAAATTAAGTGCGACCCCACCCAATTTAGCGCGTCCCAGCGCAGCTTTCAGGTACCTGCTTTTTGGAGGTGAAAAATATTTGATCGGGTGTAAGGATAGTGAGTGTGGGGCTCTCCTGGCTTCTGTTTGTTATTTTTCTGCCCCCTGCCCCTTTAAGAGATCTGAATGCTGCCGGGAACAGAACGGAGGTAAGCCGGCATTCTTTTCTTTCTTTTTTCTCCCTCCCTCAGGCAGCCAGCAACCAGGAAGTGCGGAGGGGGGTGGGGACAGAGGAAGAGCGACAAACCCCTAAGATCTCTGGTCCGAATTTAAGTGGCCAGCGGATCTTAGGAGTCATGTAAAAAGGCCCATTGAACACACCCGCCCGGACTTTAATTTCTTGATTATCCAAGAAACATGGAAACCCCATGCCTGTGATGTTACGGTAGCAGTAATTCATTTCTCACTACTTTTAAAATGCTAATGGGGTGAATATGATGGAATTTCCCCCACCACCAAAAAATCCCTAAAACAAAACACATCTAAAACCTTTTCATACAGAAACGTCTGAGAGATATTGGCCTTACCCACTCTTCTCATAATGCATAACCTCTGTCTTTAGATATTTATCAACAACGAATGGCATGAGTCGAAGAGTGGCAAGAAGTTCCCTACTTTCAATCCTTCGAAGTTGGAGAAGATCTGTGATGTCGAAGAAGGCGACAAGGTGCGTTCTTCTTAAATCCAGTGGCCGATTGCTCAGCACCGTGTGTGCATAGCTGTGCTGCCAAAAAAGTAGTGAAGTCATCTGTAGTGAAGTCATCTGGGGTCTGGGTAGACCTAAACGCAAGTGTCCCTGCTCAGTGATGTCTTCTGAAAAAGATACATTCATTTTATAGCTGTTGTTGGGCTTTTTCTGAGACATCAGTCTGGCTCAGTTTCAGAGTTCCTTTCTTCTGTCCAGACCATCAAGCTGGAAGAGAATATAGGAATGATCTAGATGAGGGGCATGTTTGGGAAGTACCATCACAAAATAAAGTGAAACAAAGATTGTGTCTTGAAAGCTGTGTGACAGTGAAGTTTGTATTGCACTGCACAATATGGTTAGTATAGCTTTAGAAGCAGACGTACCTTAAGCGCTAGAACATGTCTGTTTATGTGTGTTTTTCCGGATTTTGGTCATGTGCAAGTCCAACTGGTTGTGCACAGAATTATGAAAGAACTGGCTGGCTGGAGAACATAATAGTAGGAGATGCACAGGCCCTATAACTGGGGTCCTTGTGAGTATGAAGTACCCTGTTATAGCAGGAAGCATCCTGGACATCTTTCTTTGTCTTACATTTCTTCTCAGTCACTTATTGAAATTGGAATGGCATACACAAGGTTTCAACAACACTAGACAGATTGGGGCAACTTTTGTGGTGTGTACTAGAGGGCACAGAACAAGCGTGTACCATGGATCCTTACGGACAAACGTGCTGTGTCTTCCCCTCCCTGCTTGCAGTTTTTGAAGCCGCCAAGAACACGGGTTGGGATCCTGGATGTCCCTTCAGACATTCACAGCAGGCGTCTCTGCATACAAGCTCATGTAGGCTCATGTTAGCTTGGGTTTTCTGTTCCTGTGTAAGTGCAGATTGAAAAGAGGCCACAGAGGGGGAAGTGGTATCTAGATGATCTTCAGAAGCTGAAATCCAGTAGTAAGCTAGTAAGCTGCAACTAGAATAGGTTTGTTGAATCTGTGGAATGTATAGAGGAGTTGACTTTCTAAATCCCCATTGATTCAATGGAAATACTCACGATGGAGCTTATTGTTGGATTTCAGCCTGAAAGTCTGTTGGTATATGAAGGTGAGAACACTGAGGTGAGATTGGCCTGAAGCTGCATCAATACTGTCCCAGCCAGCCTACCCAACCAAAATCCCATAAATAAATCCCACACTTTCATCCTCATACCTCACAACCAAACCTTGCTTACCTTACATTTATGAGTAAATTTTTGATTTGGGTCTCTTTACGCAGCTGTGGTGGAGACTGTCTTTTTCTTTCTCCACCAAATGTAGATTTGAGCTGCTTTGAGGCTGTATGGCAACACCCCTGTAACGTAACACTGATTAAGTAGTAGGTGGATTAAGTCTGGAATTTCAGCCTTGCCCATGGTTTCCTCAATTGTGTGTGAGTTTCAGTTTGGACCTCTTAACGTTCATGTAACTGAAGAAGTTTGCTTGGGCCGGGCCTGACCTTTGCATTGAGAAACGTCGGCTGAATGTTTCCACTTGCGCAAATAATCATCGTCTCTAGTGCCTCAGACCACATGTAGGCGTTAAGATAATCTTTGGAGAGCTGTAAAGGTCAAGCCAACTTTTTGGGCCAAAGGCATTGCATACCACCAAGGGATAAGGTTCCTCCATATGGATTGTCCACATCAGTTGGGGAAGGAACAACCTGACTCTGAGAAACACAGTTCTGGGAAGATAGGAGCATATCTTGGACAAGGTAACACTCATTCGAAAAGACAATAAGGCTGGAAAAAGTTGGAGGCAATAGGAAAAGAGGAAGGCCCATTGTGAGATGGGTTCAGTAAAGGAAGCCTCAGCCCTGAGTTTTCAAGAGCTCTTGCCGTGGGGTTTTTTCAAGGCCACTCAGTTGGATAAGCCATCAGCACCTTGACAGCACACAGCAGGAACATCAACAACTGCAACAACACATGGTGTCCAGGCTTTTCCATCCTTTCACTGCCATGCTTGAGCTGTCTATTCTTAGAGTCTATTGACATTGTAGAGTTGTAGTAACTTGCTACCATTTTGATGCCATCCATGCTTTCTGTAGCATCCAGAGACGTAGGGTTTAGTGAGATATCTAGAGTTCACTGCTAGAGTCCCACCCCCCTCCACTGAGCATGCTCAGTGCTCATTTTTCCTTGCTTTGTTCTGGGGCGCTGACATAGGACTTAGCGTCCTTTCCCCCCTCATCTTTCAAGAAATCTTGGCGTGCTCCCAGGCTGACTGGTGACCTCAACCCTGTACCATGGATGATACTGTTTCAGCCACATAAGAACCGACAGTCAAAGAACATGCATGGTATTAGGCTGTAGCAGGTGTGGGTAATACTAAGATAATAATTAAAATAATAACCCTAGAACTGCAGAGCAATGGATCACTGAGGCCAGTCCTTATCAAGGAGGGACGATGGGGAATCAGTCTCCCAACCTCAGAAGGTGCAGCAGGCTCCTAGAGTCAAACCCGGGCTTCTGTGTCTTCAGCCCCTTCCTTTACTCATGAGGTTGGGGGGCTTGGGAACATCACCCAGGGATCCTCTCTCTCCACTAAGCCATGGCACAGAAGTGGGGATCCCAAGCCTTGATAGCTTCCCCCGCCCCCATCTCCATCTCTTCTGTTACCCTGAAGGAAGCATCCAGGACAAACATATACCAGCTGTCTTCCCCTTGTATCCCACCCTCTGCCTTGTCCTCTCCCTCTCCCATCAACCAGCTTCCTCACTGGAACCTGTCACCCCTCTATCTTGTCTATTAGGGAGCAGCGACCTCAAACAGCAGCTCCCTTACACTCCCTCAGACCTTCGGCGAGTTCTGCCCCTTCAAAATATATTCAAGAGACCCCACCACGACCACCTTCTCCACCCACAGGTGGAAAACGGTGAAACAACTGAAGATTCAGTCCAACAGTTTTTCACATGCAGGACAGAGGTTGGGTTCTTGATGCCTGCTCTTAGGCAGTGACGTTTGCCAGAAATCTCAGAAGAGCTTTTTGTAGACAGCTCTGCTTCCTGTTCTTCCTCTCTTCGGCCTCAGTAAATGGACAGCAAGACCATAAGGATCTTCTCCTGAGTTGATTCTGACTTGCAGTGAAACTTCCTTGGATCTTCTAGGCAGCAGGACTTGTGTGCCTGCCACTTCGTCTGGCAGCACTCTGAGGCAGGGCAGCCTTGCCCATGGCCACAAAAGGAGGAAGGGTGCATCACCCCATTCGCCGCACAGGCTCAGTGGGATCTTGTTTGGGTGCTCTCCCAGGATGCCCAGCGGGTATCCAAACTCCATGGCCAGGTGTTCCACTCCTTTGAGCCATACCAGCTCATGGAGCAGAATAGTACCTCTTTAATATTGCTACTCACAGGCAGGGTGTAAAGGCAAGCCATTTCACCACACACACACACACACACACGGGTTGGCTCTACTTGGAATCTACATAATGGAGTTGCCTGGTGCCACAAATCTGGCACCAGTCAAAGTTGGTCCTCTTCTTTTCTGCTTTTAATTGTACTGGAAATGCTTCCTAATTGGTTTCGATCGCCTCTCTTTCGGTCTTTAATTCTTGGTCTTGTTATTTGATTTGATGTTTATTTCCTGTGCTTTCATTTTATGAAATAATAATCCCAGAACTTGGGTTGGAAGCCCGCTTGAGGCTGCTTTTTGACAAACGCCGAACAAAGACGCTACATAGCTCTGCCATGAGAGTTCATCTTCTAAATACAAGAGGATATTTTAGTTATACTTAAGGTTTTCTTCAAAGCCCCCAAAGCAATTGGCCTCCATTGCGGTTGTAATTTTGAAAGCAATTGTGTCTTTTCTTTCTACCTGAAACAAATTAAAATAGTTACTTTAAGTTTCTTTCAAATCTAAGAAGCTTCTGGCTCATCGGTACCATGTCCCAAGTAATGAGGTCACATGCCTTGTAACGATAAATGTAACTAGTTACACTGTAGAATGCAATAGTGTCGTTTGATTGTAACTTGGCTGTGCCACTTACTGCATGGAATTAACTAATTAATTCTTAATTAAGAAATGGGGACATGAATGAATGAATGAATGAATGAATGAATGAATGAATGAATGAATGAATGAATGAAAAGAAAACCCTTTAGTCTTTCCAGCTCATGTTTTCCAAGCATGGGAGATTGGCTCAATTTTTCTCCTCTGCTTCCTTCCTTGGTCTTTGTTCTGTAGCCTGACATAGATAAAGCAGTGGAAGCAGCCAAAGCAGCCTTTGAAAGAGGATCTCTGTGGAGACAAATGGATGCCATGAGTCGAGGAAGACTCCTGAACAAGTTGGCTGATCTCATGGAGCGGGACAGGGTGGTGCTAGCCGTAAGTGACATTGACCCATGGGAACAGAGAGGAGAATCAGCCAGAACTGGTTGGTGGCTTTTGCTTCTGCTGGAAGAGGTCAGCTCCTTACTCCAGAGTAGACCCGCCCAACACAGCCATGTTCTAGAGCAGCGGTTCTCCAACTTGGCTCCCCAGATGTTCTTGGAGGACAGCTGCTAGAAATCCTGGCTCACACCGCTAGTGATGAAGGCTGGGAGTTTTAGTCCATGAACATCTGGGGCCCTCAAGTTTGAGAACAGTGTTCTAGCAGTCTTTTGGTAATCACAGCATTCCACTTTCTTCCCTTATTATGCCTAAAAACACAGTCTAGTATGTTAAGAGGGTCCTGAAAAAACATTGAGCCAGTTAAAATAAATAAAATCTGATTTGTCTCCACTGATCAAGCAGAAGACTAGAAGAAGCTTTATCTGTACTAGTAAACATCATCTATACTGTACTAGTATACCACTGTTTCATAATTTATGGTGTTCATGTTTTAAAAACCTGACCCTTTGTTGTCCCTGAGCAGATCTATTTGAATTTTTAAAATGGCAAAGACCACCTGGTAGTGGGGTGGCTTTTAAAAATAAATAAATAAACAAACAAACAAATAAATATGTTTAATCTTTTCATTAATTAATAATAATTATTTTTAATTATTTATTTAAATAATTAAAATAATTTATTTTAATTACTCAATTATTTTAGTTTTTAAAAATAATTTGAATAGTTTAAAATATATTAAATTTTAATAATTTTAAAGTAATTTCAAAAAAATTGTGTGTATTTTTCAAAAAAATTATTCAGATCAGATTTTTTTAAATTAAAATAATATGTCTTAGTAGATGTATTTTCTTTCATGCCATACATTGCAAGCTTGGAAATGCATGGATTTCTGATGTTCGACTGCATCCTATTTATTGTTAAACCTTGGAGGTGTAGATTTAGTTAAATGTGTGTCTTCTCCTCTGCTTCTTCCAGTGGAAACCCTAGTAGGAATTTTGCTGTGCACACCACAAAAAATTGTACAGTATATATAAAGAGTCAAAAGATGAGATTTGCATCCAGTTTTTGTTTTTTGTTTCTTAGACTCTGGAAACTATGGACACAGGGAAACCATTCCTCCAAGCGTTCTTCATTGACCTAGAAGGCTGCATCAAGACACTTAGATACTATGCTGGATGGGCTGATAAGATCCAAGGGAAGACCATACCTGTGGGTAAGATGAATTTGGAGCTGTTATTCTTGTGTGTTCACTTCCTTAGGTCTACCATCAACTTGGAACTTCTATGGTGGAGGTCAGACAATGAGGCGCGGCTCTGAGGACACAGCCAACTTGGAGAAGCAGGAGCTTCTGTTCTCCACCGTCTCAAGTACTTCGGGCAGGGGTGCCCAAACTTTTTGTAAGGAGGGCCAGATTTGGTGGCTAAGAATATGTCAGGGGCCGGTTGCTCCCCGACCCTGCCACCCCACTGCAAGCCCCACCCACTGACCCATAAGCCCCACCCACTGACCCCTTGCATCCCCACCCGCAGGAAGGAAGGCGGGGACCAAGGGAGGGAGGGAGGGAGGTGGGGACCAAAGGAAGCACAGGAAGCCATGGCCACCACAGAGGAATGTGTGGGTGAAGGAGGGGGAAGGAGGGGCGGGCCAGCCAGCCGCGGGCCACTCAGAATGGCCTGACGGGCCGGATTTGGCCCCCGGGCCGGACTTTGGGCAGGCCTGACGTAGGGTCTTTTTTCACATCCAAGTTCATGGTTACCATAGTTTGCCTCTAAAACAAAAACCCTAAGGCTTGATTGAAACTAAGAGTCAGAAGGAGTACTCCTGATAGTTTCATTTTACCATTCCTCCTTTCTCATTCCAACAAATGATCTGTTTTATCAGATCATATCTTAGGAGGAAATGAGAGTCTACTCCTGATGTACTGTATAATTCTGAATATCCATAAAAGGCTTGGGTCACAAGTGCAAATATATAAACTTGACAATGGAACAGTGGTTTCGGCTACTGAATGGCCACCTGTCGGAAATATTGTGATGGGGGTTCCTGCATGGCAGGGGTTTGGACTGGATGGCCCTTGAGGTCTCTTCCAACTCTATGATTCTATGATTCTATGACTGTTGTACTGGTTGTGTGTGTGTGTGTGTGTGTGTGTTGACATCACATCCTATGAAGGATCTGTAAAAGTGACTCATGGGGTCATCATTTATAGAACTTCTTCAGCTGTTAACTTGCCCTCAAGCCAGAGCAGAAGGCTAAGAATATTCCAAGGTGGAGCTGTGTTTCTTCATATGGTGATAATTGTGACACTTAATAATGATACTGCTTGGCCTCATGGTTTCCGGTCTCTGATGCTCCTAACAAATGTTTAAGCAGAGGAGTGGACTGTGGGTGACCTTTGGGCCATCAGAATGCCTACAAGGTTATTTGGGATTCCACGGATTCCTTGTGAAAACTGTCCTTCTCAGATCATGGAAGCTTCCAAAAATGAGGTGCAAGAACAAATGAACAGAAAGACAGACAGACAAATCTGGAAATGATTTTTCCAGTATACTTCAGTTTTGAGTTCATGTTAACTTGGGGACACTGATTTGCATGTCACTTGATGTAGTTTGCCATCTCCTGCGGCCACCTAAGTACATGGTACGAAATAGGTAGTTTATCAAGTGTTTTCCCTGTTCTAGCCTTAATTGCATTCCTTCCTGCTGAGCCCTTGAGAAACGGTTCCCAGCCTTGTTTGACTTGGTCTTCCAGAATGATTCATACTGAAATTATCCTTCTTTACTAACCGATGTCCTGAAAATCTCTTGCAGATGAAAATTATGTCTGCTTCACCAGACATGAGCCAGTGGGCATCTGTGGCGCCATAACACCAGTGAGTATCGGGTTTTCATTGGGCGCTTCAAGGCCTTCTTGAGATGCTTTGAAGATTCTACACTTCCTGCTTCCTTTTCCTGAAGGCAATTCCATGGGGGCAGATCCTAGGCCACCCTGCTTCCCAGTCCTTGCTTGGGCAACAGGACTTGACACATGGATTTTCACTTCTTAAAGCCCAAACTCATTTTTGTCCATGCGTGGGTCTGGTGTCCTGGGTGGGTCTGGTGTACCTGTGTTGATCTATTGATGCAAAAATGTCAAAGGGCCTTGTGACTTTTCAAAGGGTGTGATTTATTTGGTACAGTGGAACCCCGACTTATGAGAGTAATCCATTCTGAGCGAATGCTCATAAGTCAGTTAGCTCGTAAGTCGGGGAGAGGTTTCCCATAGGAATGCATTGATGAATGTCAATGCATTCCTATGGGAAATTGCTTTAACAATGCATGGCTTTTCCCCACCTCCATCCCTGTGGGGTGGGGGAGAAGGCACACATTGTTTAAAATGTGTTCATGCCACTGACCCAAGCACTTGGCTTGGTGGCACGGACACATTTTAAACCAGGCATGTCCAAAGTCAGGTCCGCGGGCCAAATGTGGCCCATTTTCAAATTTCGAGCAGCCTGTGACCTCTTCTTCCCATCGGCTCAGCCTGTCATGCATCCTTGCCACCTGGCCCATCCCCATACTGGATGGAGATATCAGCTTGCAGTTTTGCGGTTTGCCAGCCCTCCCTTCCTCTGTCCATCCCCCCCAGCCACCTGTACATCACCACGGGAAAATTGGGTGGTCAATAAGTCTAAAAATAAATAAAATAAATAAATAAAATACCGACCCTCGGCTCTATTGCTGCAGCGTCCTCCCCGGCTCCTTGCATGTTATAGAGACTTGTCCAAAGTTCAGGCTGGGGACCAAATGCGTCTGAATGATCAGCCTCCACACATTTTCACCTCCCCAAATCTGTCCCTCCTTGCAAAAGGTTTGGACAGCCCTGTTTTAAATGAACCACTGCTCTCTCCCCCAACGAGCCTGACTGGGGGGGGGAAGTGCACTATTTTCAAAAGTGCTGTAGCCACCCAGGCAAGTGGAGGTGGCGGATCCGATCTGCCTCTGCCACTTCCCTGGGCTACTTGCAAGCATGGATGAGCCTCCCTTGCACACGCTTGAGCTGGGTGCAAGGGAGGAATGTGCATGGTCACCATGGATCACCCCTACCAAGGGGCGATCTGTGCAACCATGCACACTTTTCCTTAGCACCTGGCTCAAGCGTGTGCAAGGGAAGTTGGGAAGCATGGCACGGGTGTTTCAAAACCTCCCAGACACAAAGCGCCATGGGAGAACCAATTTAAAAAATAAATAAATTGCAAGTCGGGGAAACCCTATATGTTGCTCGTAAGCAGCCAGTATGTGTGTGTGTTGGAACTGTGGCAGCATGCTCGTAAATCAGATGTCGGGCGCATTGTAAGTCGGGATACCACTGTATATATTTTCATGGATTACTGGTGCCCTTCAGTTGCATGGGCATTTTGTAGGTGTGTAGCTATGTGCCATCAAGTCAACTTTGACTGAATGGTAGCCATGTGATGACGACTTCTAAAATGTCCTGGTCCTCAATAGCCCTGCTCAACCCTTGCAAACTCAAGGCCTTTTCTTCTTTTATTGAGTCAAATCATCTCCTACTTGGTCTTCTTTCTCTTCTCCTGCTGCCTTCAACTTTTCCAATTTTATATTTCCCCCCCGAGCAGCATCTTCTTGGGTGTAAGTTTTATCTCTCATTTCTAGAGAGACTTCAGTCTTGCCTTTTTAATAAAAGGACTCTTCACGCGCATTGCTCTTAGTTTTAAATATCGTCTTGAATGTGTCAACAACTGCCACATACTCATTGACTCCGACTTTAAACGTTGTCCTTCAGTGTTGTGAGCTGCCTTAGGTCCTTTCCAAAGAGAAGGGTGGGGTAAAAATATTTCAAATAAATAAATGAATAATGAATTGGTATGATCTAGTACCCACTCATTTGTCTTTCTAGACATCCATGGTAGGTTCTTAATGTATGATTCCTCCTTAAAGAAGTATATCACACCTGTAACTCTTGTGGCTAGTTCTTCAGTATATATATTCTTTATTTTCTGTTGATCTTTCACCATCCGTAATGCGAGCTTAATTTTTTGGTTGATTTCTTGAAACTCATTGAAGACATTGGGTTTCTATGGAGCAGTGGTTCCCAACCTTGGGTCTTCCAGATGTTCTTAGACTACAACTCACAGAAATCCTGGCCAATGCAGCTGATGGTAGCTTCTGGGAGCTGCAGAACATCCAAGAACATCTGGGGACCCAAAGCTGAGAAACCCCTGCTGAAGTGGCTTTAGATCATGACTAGACGCAGGCATCTCCAAACTTCAGCCCTCCTGATGTTTTGGACCACAACTCCCAGAATTCTAAGCTTAGATTGCCAATAGCAAAGGACTGTGGGAGTTGCTGTCCAAAACACCTGGAGGGCTGAAGTTTGCATATGCCTGGACTAGAGTATTTGCCATTAATTAAGCCCAGGGTCCAACGATCCCACTGGTGGTATGGCTTGCACTTTTCTTTGTTTCTACCCAGAGGAAGCTGCTGTTGGGAATGTTGTGATGGAACTCAATACTAGAAGAACATTAGGCTGTTCTTTCTGCATGCAGGAAACTCCCATCTAATGGTTCTCCAGCAGAGGCCTGAGTGTGGTTGAGGCTCTAACTCTGTAGCTTATTTAACATAATAGTTAATCCTAGCATATCATGGCTCATTCTGTTGATTTCGCTGTAGGGGGAACAGAGCTGCCACCAATTAACTCTGCTTAATCTACAACAGGTATTTTCATTGGCAAAAGATGATTGTAGCTGGGCTGAGAATGTTTACACAGCTGTTGGAGTAAAATACTGCTCTGGGATATTTCCTTACTACCGCTGGGATGTGGCCAGCATCATGTTAGACTAGACTACAGCTGACATCCCCTGCCTTTAGGAAAACAAAAGTATTGCTTATCTGGTTGGCCCAGAGACTGTGCTGCAATCAGTGCTTTCCTATGGATAAAAAGGGGGTAACAAGTGATTCAGAACATGTGTACTCGGTCTATTAGGTGGGCAGAAATATTTCTTAGTGTTACCTAAGATTGAAAGGCTGGGAAGTGAAACTGGAATCTTCAATTTTTTTAAAAAAGCATGCTCTGTTATTTTATTTATTTATTTATTTATTTATTTATTTATTTATTTATTTTTACAACTTATATGCCGCCCACTACCCAAAGGTCTCTGGGCGGCTTACAATCAAGGAATTAAAACAGTTAAAAACATCAAACAACAATAAATAATTAAAACAACAATAAAAACCTTATACTAAAACATTCCATTCCTGATTTCCCAGTCATTTCCATTCTAGAAAATTAGATTTTTGGTTCATTTAAATCTATGTATTTATCTCCACATTGCCCCTATGTTTGTTCTGGAGCAGTTTACACAATCCCAACCCACATACATTTCTGAGTTAACTAGATTCCATGTACATTTTGAGATGTTTTGAAGATAGTTTAGTTGAGAACACACACACATGTCCTGGTGTTCCGTAACAATCTGCTTTTCATGTTGTTCTTTAACACAGCTAATTTCTTCTGTGACCTACCGCTTTCTTTCCATGTTTATGTACTGTGGGCCTGTAGAACAAGAAAGGTCTGACCACCCATCCTGAACAAGCATTTCAGTAGCAGCCTTTCTGTGATGTAAAAACAAAGATGTCCACGTTGGTCGGTCCGTGAGAAAAAAAACAAAACGGCTTTTGCTTTTTCCCCTTTGGCTGTGATTCATCCTCAACTTACTGTATATGGCATGTCCATGTTAATTGAGCAAAATGGCCCTCTCCTGACACCTACAGGCAGAATGAAGTACTACTGTGTTTTAGGTGATAAGCAGGTGAGCTAAGAACAATTGGATTTTGGAAAGGTAGAACCATATTGTTAAGAGGATACCAGGAGGACTTAAATTCTAGACAACTTGCCATAGATCAGCAACATGCAAAGCAAATCCATCTTGAGTGTATAAAGCAGGAACCTGTACTGCTATTCAGTATAGCTGCCGCTGCTGTTTAATTTGGGGTATGTGATTAGTTGTATGTAGAAATGGATGTGAACCTTGGTTTGGTTTGATTTGAATTTTGTGTACCCAAAGTGGGCGGCTCACAATAAGAATTGCAATAAAATAAAACAATAAAACATGTAGATGCAATAAATACAATACATTAAAAACACACCACCCATCAGGGCCTCATTAGTTAAAAACTTTTGGAATAGGAGGGGCCGAAATGTTGACGTCGGTGCCAGGCCCAGTCTCATATGGGAGGGTATTCCATAGTCTGGGGGCAGTTGCTGAAAAAGCCCTATTCCTGCAAGCCATCCCCTTCACCTCCTTAAGGGATGGCCTTTCAGGAGGGCTCCTGACTAGATCTTAACCGGGTAGGTTCTGGAAGGAGGCGGTCCTTCAGGTATCTAGGTCCTAAGCCGTTTAGGGCTTTATATGTCAAAACAAGCACTTTGAATTGGGCTCGGGCAGCATTTTGTGTCAGTTTGCATTCTCTCCCTTGCCTCCTTGGACAATGACCCACATAAGAGTCAGAGTGCACTCCTCCTCTTCCTCCTCCTCCACCTCTGTTTGACTAGTCCCTGGCAGGAGCACTGGTTTGCCTGCCCTGCCTCCTTGACTGAGTAGGCAAAGTGGCCAAGGATTGGGGGCCGTGAAACCTATGCTCCTCTTGGAGACTGGTCAAACAACTGAAGAGGAGGAGGAGGAGGAGGAGGAGGAGGAGGAGGAGGAGGAGGAGGAGAGGAGCTTGCAGCAGCTGGTGAGTGGGGGAAGCAGCCAGGAAGGCAGGAGATGAGAATGTGTGGCACCTGTGGTGTTACGCTTATGAACTGGCATGAACCTATGAACCAAGGTTCGTGCCCATCTCTAGATTTGTATACTGTGCTGGTGCAGAACTGTAGCTAAATGGATTTTGAGAGAGTCAAAGAGCGGTCAAAGAGCCAGCAATGCCATCCTTAACAGGCCGAATGTCTTAATCCTTTCTTTCAGTGGAATTTTCCATTGCTTATGCTGATATGGAAGATGGCTCCGGCTTTGTGCTGCGGGAACACATTAGTTGTCAAACCTGCAGAGCAAACACCCCTCACTTCGCTCTACATGGGCTGTTTAATCAAGGAGGTAGGTAAGAAGAGAGAGGCATTCCAGTGGGGTTCTAAGAGTTGCTCTAATTGGTTCAGTTGGTGGTGAGCGCACAGAGACTTTGAGAGCGGCAATGTGAAAAAGACTGCCATGTGGTACTGAGAGCTGTCTGCAGTTACAGGTTTTGCAAAAATGTGGGTTAGAATCTGTCGTCCCTTCATTATCATGTGCATGAGGCAGTAGTCAGAAGGAAATGAATGGGTGTTAAACTGACACGGATCTCAAAGAGAGTGACTCGTCCATTCCTTGCACAAAAGTCACAATGGAAGAAGAGGCATTCTGTGTCGGATAAGGGATACATCATTTAAAATGCTTCCTGCCATCCAAAGGGTACATATGTACAGTAGGTCCCTTGTATCTGCAATTTGGCTTATCTGCATTCTGAAAATAGTATAAATGGCCTGATATTTGGTGCCCCCTAGTGGCCAGTTCTACTAATACATGTTAAAATATTTTTTCTATTCCCCCCCTTTACTATACTATATATTTAGCATTCACTATTACTGTATCCATGAATTTCAGTGTCCACTGGGGGAGGGGCTAGAACCATTCCTTCACAGATACTGGGGTCTTACTTGCATTTAAAGCAAAAACCCACGGACCTCTTAATCCTATACATGTCAGCTTGAAAAAAAATCTTATTTCTATGACTCCTTCATTCAGGTAAGTGGTTTTAAGATTGTGACTGAAGTTGATCTGAAAGCCCATTGCAACGCCTATTCTCAATGCATTTTAACTTTTCTTCATCCAATGCTACAATAATTATGGACTATTAAAGTAGATAATAAACTTTCCAGGCAGGATTCCCTCCAGGCGTGATTAACATTGTGCCAGGATACGGCCCAACTGCTGGAGCTGCTATTTCCACCCATCCTCATGTTGACAAAATAGCTTTTACTGGATCAACAGAGGTGAGTAACTTAAGCACTGTTGTTTTTCTTTTCTTCTATTTCATCTTTGTCCTCCTTCCCTACTTTCTATTTTGTCCCAAAACAAAATCCTACTTCATGGACCTTTTTTAAAGCATAGCCAGGAATTTTATACAACATTTCCTGGTCCTGGAAAGCAGCTATGAGATCACAACGTGATATTTTGGAAGCGTTGTCAGATGCTCCGTGCAACTTGGTAATGTGGCTGTGAACAGGCAGAGGGTTCTTTTAAGTATAATATTTACATTTAAGGTCGCCACTGAGTAAACTCTTTTTAGATCACTGAGATAATCCAGCACAAAATTCTGTTGTTTTATTTCATTTGTAACCCCTTTGGCCAAAAGGCAAAAAGGTAGCTAGCAGCAAAATAAATATGCATTAAAATAAAACCTTGCTTGATTTTTATTTCCAAAGTAAAACAATGTTTAAAAAAACAATTAAATCATAGCCACCACCAAGAGTCCCTCAAAGCTGCACAGCACTTCATGTAGGCCAGCCAGTGTTACCTCTGTTTTGCTTCCGGTCACAGCTTAGCTCCTGCCTAGTGCTAGCAGAAATGAGAGGGGATGTTGGCCCACACCCAACCAGCTCAACCTCCTTCTAGCTGCAGACCACCTTAAATGGTCGAAGCAGGCTGATCTGTTCATTGGGAGGACAGCAGAGGCTGCAAAGACAGACTATCCAGGAGGAAATCCAAGGGTGTAGCTGCAGCCACATGCATGACCTCTGGTTCAGCCCCCAGAGACGCCTTGACAGAGGGACAGGTCCTCCGAAACCTTAAGCATAGGGCAGGCGTATATGAGAACCACTTCCTGTGGACAGGTAGTGATCTCACAAAAGCCAAAATTGCCTGTTCTGCTGCCCTCAGAATATGGGGAACTATAATTGTTATCAACCCCCGGATCCAAACAAACAATATATATGGGAGACACCAGCTTGGAGGACTCTCCCTCCATCGTCTTGCTTGGTGGCATATGTATTTATTCCATACATTTGTATACCACCTGACTCCATGCAAAGGTGTACTCAGGGCGGTTAACGTCCAACATGAACAATTCACAACCATGCAATTAAGTAAAAAAATAAGAAACATAAAATAGAATATAAACCCACAAGACGTTAATGAAAGTTAACTAGTGAGGGCAGTAGGATGTGGTAGAGTAAAATCCCACTGACACCTCTGGGGAAAATATCACTGCAGGTTGCCCTGAACAGGTTTAGTGGTCTGTAGCAACCTTTTAAAGGCATGCCATGAGAGGCCTTGGGGCGCCTCAAGGGGAAGTCTATTCCCAAAGGAAGGAGAGTGCCAGCTAAGAAGACTTGATTCCTGAAGCTTTTCCGGCTTCTTTAGGAGTAGCCCAAGTTCTGAAATTGAGCCATTTATGGCTCCTTCTCTTGCATGATGGCTATTGAAGGTGTGTGCAAGAGCCCCCTTGGTTTTATGGAGCCCAAGCATGGCTGTCTGTCGTCCAGTTGGTGCTCTTCAGTGTCTCTGCATAGGAAGCTCTGATCCGCCGCTGCCCCTTTGTGTCGCTGGCTGAGGACTTCATCTCCTTCCTGGCGGGGTGGGGGCTGGGGGTACCCGCTCCATCTCTCTGTGGCATTCTCAGCATGCTTGATGTGACCTTGCATAATTAGGATAAATTGCGTTTGGCCAGAGAGGAGACTCCTTTGTCAAGCTCAACTGGGCGGCTGGCAACTTGAGCAGCCAATGGCACCATCTAGTGGATGAGCTTGGGGAACGTTGGTTCCTTGGCTTCCTGCAAAAGGCATGTTGAGTGGGCTGGATGGGGAAAGAGTAGAGTCACCGAGTGACTTGGCTCCCTTGGGATGTGTGTGTGTGTGTGTGTGTGTGTTGATGGGATTGTGTGTGTGTTTGTATGTGTATGGGTGTTTGGGGATGTGTGTGTGTGTGTGTGTGTGTGTGTGTGTGTGTGTTTGGGGATTTGATGGGATTGTGTGTGTGTGTGTGTGTGTGTGTGTGTGTGTGTGTGTGTGTGTTGATGGGATTTTGTGTGTATTCCTGTGTGTGTGTGTGTTGATGGGATTTTGTGTGTGTTTCTGTGTGTGTGTTCGGGGATTTGTGTGTGTGTGTGTGTGTGTGTGTGTGTGTGTGTGTTGAGTCTACTCTCTGGGTGTCTGTGTCTGATGGGAATTTTGTTGTATGCATATACTGTGTGTGTGTATATATATATATATATATATATATATATATATATATATATATATATATATATATATATATATATATTTATATATATGCATATACTGTATATATATATACAACAAAATTCACATATGCAGAGAGCAAAACACACACAGACACCCAGAGAGCAGAACACACACACACACACACACACACACACAATGACAATAAATTATTATTACTGGCCATTGGCCGTGGCTCCCCGTTACGATACTCGGATGGGTGGGTGGGGGAAGAAGGCAGCTGGAATGCCAGGCCTGAGAAGTAATTCCTAGGAAATTCTGGATGCTGCACCTTCAGGAAGGAGGCTGACAAACGGGAACAAGTTCAGAGGAGGGCGACAAGGGGGCCTGGAAACCAAGTCCTAGGAGGAAAGACTGAAAGAACTGGGCATGTTGAGCCTCGAGCAAAGGAGACGGAAGGGAGAGTGGAGAGCGCTTTTCAAATACTTGAAAGGCTGTCATCCAGAGGAGGGGCAGGATCCATTCTCAATTGTCCCAGAATGTAGGACACACAACAATGGGCTCAGGTTACAGGGAGCCAGATTTCAGTGGAATCTCAAGGAAAACTTCCCAACTGTTAGAGGAGTTATCCTAAATCAAAACGGGGGAGGTTTGGGCTGTTCAGTAGAAGCTGAATTCCCTTTTTCCCTTCTGTCTTTGCCAAAAGATGAAACACGAGCTATGTTTCAGTCCACAGTTGTTTGGAGGGCTTGAGTTTTCCTGGCCACCTCCTGGGAGAGATTGTTAGAAAATACACCCTGTAGAACTTAGGAGGGAGTGACATCAGCATAAGATACCTGGGTGGTTTCACAGAGGTTTATAAATGGGGTCATACTCAGAGCACACCTATCAAAAACAAATGGAAAATACTAGCATTCTTAGGAATGCCATAGTGGCTTCTCAGATGGTGGTTAGTATCTGCACATGCAGTTACTACTCTGCAGATACTATTTATTTATTTATTTATTTATTTATTTATTTATTTATTTATTTATTTATTTATTTCCATTTATATACCACCCAACGTTCCCAAAGTAACTCTGGGAGGTGAACAACCAGAAACAAAAATGTAAACAGAGGTAACAAAACAAGAAGAATATTAACATTGGCAGAAACAAGATGGCAGCGGCAAACAGTGGGCTAACAAACAGACACAACAACATTCTCAACAGTCACCAAAGGCAGCTTTAAACAACCAGGTCCTAAGGTGTTTTTTGAACACCAGCAGGGGACTCTGCAAGTCTTATCTCACTGGGTAGATAGTTCCAGAGGATCGGACCAACTACTGAGAAGGCGCAACTCTGAGTGGAGGATTTTTTTGGGGGTGGCCTCAGGGTGGTGACCCATAGCAAGAAGGCCTGTGATGCTGTGGTGGGCCGGGCCGAAGCTGATTTTTGAGAGATACCCTCTGCCAGATACTCTGGTCCCAAGTCATGGAGGGTTTTGTAAATCAAAACCAGTACCTTGAACCTAATTTGGGAAGCAACGGGTAGCCAATGCAGATGAGCCAGAATTGGGGTGATGCAATTGTACCTGTTTGCACCAATCTGGGGGGCTGCATTCTGCACCTGCAGCTGCACCTGCTGCAACAACCAAACAAGGGTCAAGGGAAGCCCCATGGAAAGAGCATTACAGTAGTCTATCCTTGAGATAACCAGCACTTGCACAACCAGTCTGAGAAGGTCATCATTAAGGAATGCATGAATAAGGGCGATGAGCCTAAGTTGGTAGAAGGCCACCCTAGAAGCAGCTGCTACCTGGATTCCAGGGACAAAGCCAGATCCAGGATGACGCCCAGACTTTTCACTCTATCTACCAGCTGGAGGACAGTCCCACCCAGACTGCAAAGTGCTGCTTATGTCTGCAGCAGGAGTATCTGCAAACCTTGGAAATGAGTTTTGCTGCCAAAAATTAATGGTTGGTCTTTCGGAGCTATAACGTAACGGCCTGCTTTGTTGCATCTTGAGCAAACAAGATTCACAAAGACATTCTGAGAATGCAGTGGCATATATCTGCTGACTGGTATGAAGGCACCTTTAGGGTGTGGGGTCTTCTGGCATGCATGAGCTGATAAATGTCTGATAAAAGGGCCCTGGCCCCAGTCATTTCCCCCTCTGCTTTATGTAGAGATGAAAGAAAGACAGCCTTTTTATCAGTCAAAAATTGGTGACATTATGAATTCCATCCTGTTTGTTAATTCTCTCCTGCAGCTGCTTCAAAAAGGATTTGCCGGAGCCCTATTTAATACGCCTCCTTCCTTCATCTCGCAGGTCGGAAAGCTGATCAAAGAAGCGACTTCAACAAGCAACCTGAAAAGGGTGACCCTGGAGCTGGGTGGGAAGAATCCCTGCATTGTCTGCGCAGATGCTGACCGTGAGTTTGGGCCGTGTCTCAATATTTCCATAATTGTTCAGGTTGCCCTGCCCAGTCACGCTCTCAGGGTGGATGCAAGGAAGGGTTTGATGAATGAGGGGGCTCATAATTGCTTCTCGTCCAGGTGGTGGTGAACACAAGGGGCTCAAGGGGCTCCAGACAAAACCAGAGGATACGACCACTGGCGAGAGAAGGGTGGGTTTCTATTTTATTTATTTTGATGGTGGGCAAGAGAGAAAAATATACCCAGTAACCGCTGTGGTTGTCATACATGACAGCTGGGGAGCTTTTCAGGACTGTAGGCTATTGATGAACCTTGGAGAGGACCAATGGCAGCCTGTGGGGTTCTCTCCCAGGCTCTGTGCTGTCTTAATCTAGGAGGTGCCAGAAGGTGGCTCAGGAGTCACAGAGCCAGTGCTCCACCTCAAATAGCACAGGGGACCCAGGCATGTGGACCTACCAGCCTCCTCCTCATTCTCTTCCTTTGCTTTGGCTTTTAGGTTTGTCAACATTATACAGGGAGCTATATCCATAAACACATATTTGTGCTGAGCCCTATGAGCCTGAGACTGGGCAGTAGAGATGGGCATGAAATGAATTTTTTTATTTGTTTTGTTATTTGTTTCGTTATTCATCGGGTGTGTGTGGGGAGGAAAGAGTGATTTTTAAACTTTTTTTTTTGCCAGCCCCAAGCCGGTACGGCTGATCGGCGCTTGGGGCTCAGCAAATAAATAAATAAATAAATAAATAAATAAGTAAGTAAGTAAAAAAAAAATCCCCTGGTTGCCCCATGCAGGAAGTTACACAAGCACCACACACACACACACACACACCCACACACACACAGAGTACACAAACAAAAAATGAAACAAAATGAAAAATGAAATGATTTTTTTTAAAAAAATTATTTCAAATGAAACAAAACAAAACAGAACTGAATGAAATGAAAAATGAAATGAAATACTATTTTAGCATTTCGTGCCCATATCTACTGGGCATTTCCAAAGAGCCAGGCAGCAGTATCAACCTTAGAGAGTGAAGGAGAATCTGCAGGGTTTAGAGAAGAAATCAGAAGTGTATAGAGAAGGGTGAGCAGTATAATCATTCCAGTTCCAGGTGTCTGAAACTGTGCAGATTCTGGGCTCCAAAGTGTGTTTGTTGGGATCCATCTCTCTGAAGGTGCCAGAGGTAATCTGCTGAGCATCTGGCTTGTAGACTAATCTATTAGGGACACCATTTCCTCCAAATTGTACACAACAGCTGCAATATCTCAGGAGATAAAGACCAGCAATAAATATAGCTCAGTGAGCCATAGCTGGATGTGGAGCCATTGGTTGGGATTTCAGTTCCCCGTTTCTCCTTGTCAAAGGGTGGACTGGATGATCCATAGGATCCCTTCCAGCTCTGCGTTTTTTTCTGGTTGATTTCAGCACCATGGATAGCCCCACAGGGCTCACACAGTATACTATATGGCCCAAATCCTGTTGCTGACTTCTGCCTGCAGAAAGTATGTTGCAATGGATTCTCACTGGTGAATAACAAACCCTTAGGCATTGGTCTACCCACTGGCTTGTGTAAATGATGCAAAAAGCATCTGGGGCAATCTCTGGCTTGCAGGAGCATGGGATGGCCATGGGCCAGCTCAAAGCAGCAGGGGGCTTCTGCTTGTGTAAGAAAGTAGGAGAACGCTCCCTTTGGCAAACACACCACTAATGTGCATGGTAGAAAGAAAGAGGATTGGGGCCTTAGAGTTTGCTGGCAGAGAGTAGGCTGTCTTGCATGCAGAGGCCTTGGGTTCCATCCTTGGTATCTCCAGGTTGGTCTGCTGAAGCTTCTGTTTGAACCCCATGCCCAACACACACACAATGCTTTTCATTGGCCAATTGGGTCAACCAATTTGTTGGGCAAAGGCCAGTGGTTTATGTGCCTGGCATAACCTGGGTCTGGAAATGGAAACATCCAATTTGCATTAAAGAGAACTTCCTAGCCACCAGCGTTAAGGTCTGTGTTCTGATGGGCACTGCTGATTATTTCCCCTTCCATTTCTGGCTCTTTCCAGTGGACTTAGCAGTTGATTGCGCCCACCAAGGAGTCTTCTTTAATCAAGGCCAGTGCTGTACAGCTGCCTCCCGAGTCTTTGTAGAAGAGCAGGTCTATCCAGAGTTTGTCAGGCGCAGTGTGGAGTATGCTAAAAAGCGGCTCGTGGGGGACCCGTTTGATGCCAAAACTGAACAAGGACCACAGGTAAACTCTCTGTGCCATTTATTGATTTTTTAAAATGTGATGTACAGTATAAGACTTATACCTTGACTCTTATGTACTTTTAGCATGTATCCCCTGCCATTCATTCACTTATATGTGATTTATACAGAGGCGTAGCTAGGGTTTGGAGCAACTGGGGACAAAGTCAGTTTTTGCGCCCCCTCCTGGGGGAACAGCAGGGGAGAGGGAGAAGGATCCCTCTTTCTCACGGCCTCTTCAGGGGTCTCCTGGACAAGGCTCTCCTGTGTAAACCGCACAGCGTGTGGATGGTGCCAAGCAGGCAATTTTTTTCAAGCATCACCTCTGTTGCATGCTTCCCCCTCTGCCTTTCCCCCCCGGCTAAGGCTTGGTGATTGTTATCCAGGGGAAAGGAGGAGAGGGAAGCAGGCAATGGGATCCCAAGCAGCACCTTCATTGCATGGTTCCCTCTTCTCCTTTCACTGGGTTAACGATTGCCAAGCCTTAGTAGGCGTGGGTGGATGGAGGAGGGGGAGCAACCAATGGAGGTGTTGCTAGGGGGGGGGAAATCACCTGCTTCCATCTCCTCCATCCCCCAACTAAGGATCACCAAGCCTTAGTGGGGTGAAAGGGCTGCTGGCAGGATGGCACGTGGCTTCCTTCTCCTGCTCCCCCTCCAGGTGCCCCCAGATTGCTGCACGCCCCAGGGCAAATGCACTCTTCTGCCCCTGCCTAGTTACACAAGTCAATTTATAGTCTGTTCTGCAGCTAAAAAAGCTATTGCACCATCTTGGTCACTTTGTAAATATTATAATTTCTCAGCACCAAAGAATCCATGGGAACATTGGGTAGAGAAAGTGTCAGAAAATAATCAAGTCAAGATCTTGTGGGATGTTCAGATTCAAATGGGCAGACAGCACACTGGACCTCATAGGAACAGAAGGAAGAAATGTCTGGAGAATTGACATTGCAATTTCAAGGAATGCCGGAGCTGAAGACAATGAATTGGAGAAATTAACAGAGATTATTCAGGCAGTATAAATAACTCACTTGCAGATAAAACATGATGTCCCTGTAGACATCAGGGGACTGGAGTCCATGATGTGGGGTTTCATAAAATATATATCAGCTGCGGATCTCTGAAATGACACCACCAGAGTGGCAAACAATTGCAGTTTTAGGAACAGTGTACATGTTAACACTGATATTTAACTGGCACTTTAGGTTTCTGGTTTAAACTTGTATATGTTATATACTACCAGTCAATGTTTTTCTGTTTCGACTGTGTTTTGTAATTATGGATATTTTAACAACTACTACTACCATGAACTTGTAGTCTTTCCTCTGCAATCTAAAAATGCATGACACAAAAAAGGTGACGGAATGGGGGAGGGGGAAATAGGAAAACACAAACTCTCTTCCAATATTATGAGGTTCTTCAGCGTCGCAGAAAGGCTGCTGGAAAGAGGCACAGCCTGAGACAGCCAACAGCAAATTACAAGCATTTGAAAACAGAAAATCCGGGACACAAAGATCCTCATTAAAAGGAGCGTAATAGTAAAGGAATTAAAAGGAACAAAAAATTCTCATAGCGCTTTGGGTAAAGGCCATCAAGGGGTTCCCAATGTGGTGTAGTGGATAGAGCCAGAACAGACTCAGCCATGCATAAGGAGGAGTGTGTGTGCATGTGACCTCCTTGTTCATGAGTGGATCTGTTTTTGGCTACACACACGGATCCATATTTTGAGAATAAGTTTGCTATTATATAAGTCTTCTGGTATGTCAATTGGTGTTGTGGTATCTCTGATGTTCACTCTGTGTGAACAACAAAGTGCTTTTAAGAATGACCCTAAAAATCTGATGCAGATTTGATTTGTGACCTGAAGGCTCGTAAAGTTACAGCACCAACTGTAGCTGTGTGGTTCTCCTTCTGTTTTGGAACAGATTGACCAAAAGCAGTTTGACAAAATCCTGGAGCTGATTGAGAGCGGGAAGAAAGAAGGGGCCAGGCTAGAGTGTGGTGGCTTAGCGGTGGGAGACCGTGGCCTGTTCATCAAGCCAACTGTCTTTTCGGAGGTCACCGATGACATGAGAATTGCCAAAGAGGAGGTACGGAGTCCATAACAGAAGCCTCAGATGGGTGTGGATAGGAGGAACTTATGTCACAATGAATTCTGGTGTCTCTGCATGCTTTGTGTATTGTTGCCTGATCTTGTTGTTAAGTGTTGAATAGAGATGAGCACAAACCGCTGGTTCGGGAGTGTAGCCCAGTTATGCTGTAAGAGGTGCTTGGTGATTCGGTGGCCTAACCTCGGTAGGGAGCACTTTCTTAGAAGCACTAGCCAAGGGAGGAGGGGTAGGGAAGCCAGGATGCTGCTTCCGAGTGGGTGCCTGCCGGAGGAGAAGAGTGCTGGACCATCCAAGAACTGTTGCAATGGTAAAAGAATTGGGACTGATAAGAATTAAATAAATATGAGAATAAAGCCGAAAACTATAAACTATATCCAAGTGTAGGTGTTAGGTCAGGTTGGCATAAACACAAAAGAAGATGCCAGCCTGTAGAGTGTAACAAATACTTGTGGTTAACTGAGATAAGAGCCAACAGGGAAGCGAAGACAACACAAGGTCACATGACATGAGAAGGCACCATCTTATGGCACCAAAAGCACCATTTTGTTAGCAGCAACACACGGCAGTTAGCCAAGTAAAAGGAAAACAATCTCGAACTAAGAATAAACAAAAGCCATTTCTAAGAATTATGATAACTTACCAGGTATGATTACGTATGATATGCGCACGACATACGTAAGCTGCGGTTACAGAAAGGTATAAAAAGAGACCACTCTGGGTCAGCGGAGCAGCAGAGTCTCGGGTCTGTGGCCCAGATTATGCTGTGATGGAGCTCCCACTAATATCTTGGTTGTATGTTGCTTGTCTTGTGTGTGAGTGATACTTGCCTTCTGTAACTATATGTATTGCCTATAACTCTGTGCTCCTATACCTGTTCTTATATCTATCTAATAAACTCAATATACTAATCCCTTGCGTGGCAGTTTCCTGAGAACCACCAAAATCTATCAGGACGAACCACTGAACCTGTGTGTCGTGCCCATCTTGAATGTTGAACCCTAGAGATAGGAGATCCGAACCTCATGCTCAGAAATGGAGTTGAGCAACCAGACTTTATTGCAGAGCCAACATCTAGGGATGGGCAATTCGTTTCGGAAGCAGTAGGTTACGAAATGAGCCACGCGAGGCCAGGTGGTCCTCGGAACCGGCTGATACACGCAGATCCAATTGCTTTACCTTTTTGTCTCGTGCAGGGTTAAAATCCAACGAGGAACCATGGTGCAAAATCATCTGTGCTAGATCTGTGATGCTGGCAAATCAGGACCTGTGCATCATCCCGCCTCCCTCTCTGATTGGCCTGCAGCACAAAGCAGGAAAGATGACATCGCAGCATGCTTCCTCGTTGGATTTTAACCCTGTGTGAGACAGAGAAAGTTAAAGCAACTGGAACTGCATGTATCAGCTGGTTCCGAGGACCTCCTGGGCTTGCGTGGTTCGTTTCGTATCCTACTGGTTCCAAAACGAAATGCCCATCCCTACCTACATCTAGTGCTTTTCATGACCGGTTTTCAAATAGATTCTGAGTAAGGAACAAGAGATGAAGGCTGGTTGGTTCTCAACTAAGCCAATGTAGATAATTTAGTTGTTCTTCCTCTCTCTGCAGACTCATTTGTGAGTTCTGTGCTACATATTTCTTTTGTCTTGAAGTCTTAAATGGAGAGCACTAAAATTCACATTTTAATGAATTTGGTGAAAGTTGGCGGAAAGCAGATGGTCTGCCAGGAAATCTCTCTCACACACACACACACTGTCAGGTTACATAATTTCACACTCTTGGAGGTCGAAAAGGCACCTGGGTTGAAGTAATATGCAATTGTGATTTTTAATTGTATAAAACCTGTGGCTTTTGTAGTGATACTCCTTAACTGGTAGATGGCCTTGGTGTCACATATTAACAGATATTTGGGCCTGTGCAACCCATCATGAAGTTCAAAAGCCTAGAAGAAGTCATCCAGCGGGCCAATAAGACAGAGTATGGACTGACGGCTGCAGTGTTTACAAAGAATTTGGACAGAGCCTTGACCCTAGCTTCAGCCCTACAGTCCGGCACAGTCTGGTGAGTTAGGTTTACTCTGTTCAGAATTAGCAGATAACCAATATAGTAGATAATATTATGAAATAAGGACTCATGTGCTGTGTGCCGATACAGTAAACCTCTTCTTGGACTTCTCGTATTCCTTGTAAATCCTGTTAGCGTGAAGCAATAGGACAGCATACAACAATTGTATCATGTTTTCTAACCGGGGGTGGGTGGGAGGACTTGCAGGCAGCATGGGTAAAGCCTAGCAATGTGTCTGAAAATCTTCCTGTTCTAAATTTCACACAGATTTTTGGAATGCATTGCAAATCTTTCCATGTCCTACTTTTTCCAAGTGTCAAGAAGACGCTTGTCAAATTGCCGGATTGCATGAAGTTCGGGTGAGGACAGGCTAACATTTCAGAAGACTGAACCAAGACTCAAAGCTATCTTGACAGGCTGGAGTTTGGCCAAAATGAAGGAGATGAAATCCACTGGAGCTAAATGTATAGTCCTATAATTAGGAGCAAAGGAAACTTCTTAAAAGCATACAAGCATGGGATAGGGAAGGTCTGGCTCAGAGGTGATTAACTGAAGTCAAACGAATCTAGCTGTCTCTTGTAAGCAGAAATTGATCATGAGCTAGTGATGCAATTTGGCTGTTGACACCCCTCAGCCCCATGGCAATGTGAACGTGTAGCGTTAACGTCCAGACCTTGAGAAGTAATAAGAGTCCCATTCAATTCTGTATTAGTCAGGGATGTTTCTGGAACTTTATGTCCAGCTCTGAGTGCTCCATCTGCAATCTAGGACATGGACAAATGGACAAACCTGACAACATCTCTGGATGAAATGAGGACGTAGAAGGGTTTGGCTACTAAGTCTTACAAGGCATGTTTGGGTTGGTGGAGTATCTTTTGTTGATTGCAAAAACTTGCAACCCAGTTTATATTGCAGATAATTCTGCAGGAGGAGAGGAGAGACTTCCTCAATCTATATATCCTTGACTGCCCTTTACGGGTTCTTATTATGCTGACCTTTTTTCCAGACCTACATTTTCTTTCTCTCTGAGAAGCAGACGCACACATAGTTCCCTGTGTCTCACCTTGGTTAATCAGAAATGGAGACTATCACCGTGTGCTTCTAGAATATGTTAGAAGCAACTGGACATAGCTTGCATGCCTTTGCTTCGTGGCCCAGTGGTTTAACTGCTGTACTGTGGGTAAAACTGTGCTCGCGACCTGGGGTTCACTTACAAGTGGCCGGTTCGAGGTTCACTCAGCCTTCCATCCTTCTCAGGTTGTTAACACGAGTACCCAGTTTGCTGGGGGTGGGGGGGTGGCAGGGCACAGTGTGTAGCCTGCATAAATAAATTGTAAAACACCCAGGAAGTACCAGGATTTTAAGCCCTATAGGGCAGTATATAAGCATCATGCTTTGCTTTTCTTTTTTTGCCTGGGGAATAGTAGTCAGAGAAAGGACCACCATAGGTTTCTTAGGATCTTCTTTTTTCTTGCTACAGACCTATGCTGGTCATCCTTCAGCCTAGCTTGATATTCCTTCATGTTGATCATGTCCTTTCCTCCCTTCTGGGTATATGACCAAAATGCATCTATCTGAATGATTTAGGTGATAAACGTTCATCTGTTTGGTTTTTTTTTCTTTTTCTTCCACAGGATCAACTGCTACAACTCCCTCTTCGCACAGGCTCCCTTTGGTGGCTTTAAAATGTCCGGAAATGGTCGGGAACTGTGAGTAGCTCTCCTCCTGCTTTCTCAAGTGGGAAATGGAAAGGGAAACAGGGACAATCACTGACCAACTGATCTCCTAGAGCTTCTTATGGATTGGGGTGCTCTTTCCCCTTTAGCCTGTGATAATAGGAACGTGCCAGAGGTGACGAGGAGCCTTCTGTGTTGTGGTGCCCAAAAGGGACCTTCAGAAGGATGGTAAAAGCAATTTCAAAAAAAGTAGACATCTTTTTAGATTCTAAGCTTAGGATATCCCTTGTGGTCATATAGCAGGCATGTCCAGACTTTGGCCCTCCAGATGTTTTGGACCACAACTCCCACAGTCCTTTGCCATTGGAAATGCAGACTTGGAATTCTGGGAGTTGTGGTCCAAACCATCAGGAGGGGCAAACTTTGGACATGCCTGCCATATCGTTTTTTAAACTCTCCCCATCTTGAGCTAAAACTCCCAGAAGCCCTTACCCCTAGCTGTGCTGGCAAGAATTTCTGGGAGTTGTAGTCCAAGAACATCTGGGGATCCAAGATTAGGAAGCACTTCTCTGTTGGAATGTGAGGTTCAGAGGATATCATGGAAGTGATGCATGAGGGAAGAATTTTTAGATTTCCAGGATTCAGAGCTCTTCCATGTTTTTCCAAAGTGGAGGGACGGCACCTACCCTAGAGCAGCAAGACTCTGCTTCTCTCTACTTGGAATCCATGGGATGAAAAAGGGAAACAAAAATAAAACCCCAAAGGGTTTAAATAACAAAGAGAAAAGGCACACCACTACTTTCCACCCCTCCGTCATTTCTGTCCCACATGATTTCTCCGTTTTATATATAATGAGAAGGGAAATGAAATACAGTACAAGAGAATACATTATGAATGTTTATAGTTTTTAGAGACAACTCAGTGTGATTAAGAGCACAGTTTTCGAGCTAGGTAGGAAGCAGTCAGAGGACAAAGAACTCAAGTGTGGTCACTCTGTTCTAGGGGGCAGTCCACATCTGACCTTCCAGATGTGGAGGGATCACAACTGCCACCAGTCCTAATCAGCACAGCTAACATATAGGGATTGTGGATGTTTTGGTCTGTAGAGGCTGCAATGCTCATCTTATGATAGGCTATTTTATAGTTGGCTTTAGCAACCAGAGGGACAACTAAGGCAACTCCATGGAGCATTAGTATGTGAAAATTAGTATGTTGCATCCAAAATATGAAGAACTCTCTCTCTCTCTCTCTCTCTCTCTCTCTCTCTCTCTCTCTCTCTCTCTCTCTCTCTCTCTCTCTCTCTCTCTCTCCAAACAGGGGTGAATATGCTCTGACTGAATACACAGAAGTGAAGACAGTAACCATTAAACTGTCACAGAATAGTCATTGAGGAAGGACAGGAGACGTAAAATTCTGACACTCTGAATGTTGATGTATAATAGGATGGATACATGGGTGGGTGGGTGCTAAAATTTGAGAAGGGAAGAAGTTGGCTTTTTAATTTGGGTGGGGGGACAAAAATATTTGCACCGCTCCTACCAAATGAACCCCAAACTTCCATGGGCCCCAAGGACCTTGTTGGGTCCTGCCCAAATAAATTAACTGTTTGGCTTTCCAAAATGGGTAGCCAGCTTTGGAACTGTCCACTGAAGGCTGAACGATGGGGCGGGTGGGTTGGTTTTTAACGCACTTCCCCCTGGTAACTTGATGCTGCTGAAATTCAGTGATGGCCCAGGGGATGCAAGAGTGGAGAAAGAAGACTGATATGGTTGACATTCTCCAAATGTGGTAGGATTCCATTTACCCTGGCCACCCTGGCCACTGGTGAGAAATGTGGACGATCTGCCATCAAACAACATCTGAACTAAGTCACGTTGACTGCACTTGTCTAGTGGAAATGCATAAAAGTAATGGCTACAATCCCGTTCCTTAGGGTTGTAAAACACAACTAGATTAGGCCCAATGAATGAAGGGAACATGGAGCAATCAACTCACCAAATCTCTTCTGTTTCGATGGGCTTATGCAAGCTGTGTCTTCCTATCCTAAGCAACAGGATTTCTGCCATTAAATAAGCGTATAAATGCCAATCCATCCTTTAGATCAGTGGGTCCCCAGTTGTTCTTGGACTAAAACTTCAACAGAAGCCTTCGCCGATAGCTGTGCTGTTCAGGATTTCTGAAGGTTGTAGTCCAAGAGGATCTGGGGCGTCAAGTTTGGGCATTGCTGCTCTTGATGGTCTTCACAGCCTCAAAGGTGACGTTGAACCTGTTCAAACATTAAAAAATGCCCAGTTCGCTTGACCTGCTTTCCTTGATGGCCCATTTATTTAAGGAGGCCTATAAAGTTTTTCCCCCCCATACAAATCCTCTTTGTCTTTTTGTACGCCTTGTACAAATTGGGTACCTGAACTGTGACTCTGGGCCTTTTCACACGACCCCTAAGATCCGCTGGCCACTTAAATTCAGACCAGGGATCTTGGGGGTTCGTTGCTCTTCCTGTGTCCCCACCCCTCCGCACTTCCTTGATCCTGTCTGCGTGAGGGGAGGGAGGAAGAAAGAGAGGAAAAAATACAGTCTCACCTCTTCTGTTTTTTTTTTTCGCCTCCCGCCCCTTCTCTTAAAGGGGCGGGAGGCAAAAAAAAAACCAAATAGAAGCGAGGAGAGCCCCGCACTCACCAGATTAAATCCGGACCTGGGGATTTTCACCCTTCTAAAGCAGGTACAAGAAAAGTGCGCTGGGATGCGCTTAGGTGGGCGTGGTCGCACTTAATTTCCTCTAAACTCCTGAGCTGGTGGGGAAACAATTGTAAGCTCTGGAGCTGGCAGCCATTTGCTGCGGAGTTTAGGGGTCGTGTACAAAGGGCCTTTGTTAAAGGCTGCCTCTCTAGCTGATTTCCCTCAGCCTCTGTAGGGAAAACAGGGGGAGCTTGTGGAGAAGAGGACCAGGCCTTTGTCTCGACAACAGTTGCAGAGAAGAGGAAATTTAATAAGAATTGTGAACACGACCAGCCCCTGAAATTTCCACCTCCATTCAGAGCCCACATCTCTTTCTTGTGATGATTCTAGTGGGAAAAGCCAGCTCAGATTTTCAGAAGCTACAAAATTGTTTCTTCTTGGTCCTTTATACTCTCAGAAGAGTTTTGGCATATAGCCTTCTTGGATATGCCCAGAGTTGGGTTTCCCCTTCAGTCATAAGTATGTAGCAAACCCTGGGAAAGTGTGCACAACTAGAGGCCTTATTCACGTGACTTTTAATAATGGTTCTACAGGTAATATCTCCTATTTGGGTAATATTTCTTTGTACTACTCCACCAACCATTTTGTAACAATAAAAAAGAGGAGTGTATGTGTGTGTGTGTGTGTGTCCAAAATTAGGAAATGAACTCTGTATCTGGGTTTCCAGACACATGATTTACTGTTGCTAAAATGAGCAAAACAAATAAATAATTAAATGGCTCCATGAAATGAAAGAGATAAGGGGCATAATGTAAGACCCCAGGTATTCTTGCATCGTTCTCACCTGTAGCGTTTACATATTTGAGAATGGACAGCCATAATCAGCAGCCGGTGTGAGGTCAACCCTACCGTTGGGTTGGCCAATGCCATTCCTTCAGGGGCTGCTCACCCAAGCGTGCCTCTGTTTTCCTACTGAAGGATTCTGCAGCAGCAGCAGCAAGACAAGAAACACGGTCTTTTCACATGCTGCAGGCCCATCAAATAGTCCCATTAGAAAGCAATTCTTCTACTTTTTAGCCTTCTAAACCTTTCCATGTGCTGGGACAAAATCCGATTCAACCCAGCCTTGATTCAGCTTTGAGGGTTTGCCCAGAAGACTCGTTGAATGTGTGATTGTCACACAAAATATGCCCATATTAAAATTAAACTGCAACAGTAATATTCTGTCTTGTGGATCTAACAAAGACCATTTAGCATAATTCCAGCAGAAATAATCTATTTTAATAATTGGCATGTAAAAACTGATACCTAAAACCCATATTTTCACCTCAAGCTTTAAAACGTCTTTAAACTACTCACTGTAACAGGGTTTTAATTTTTTGTATACACTGAATTTTTCTATATTGGATATTAAAATATCATTAGGCACTAATTGTAAAGTACAATCCAGTAGAGCCTTTATATTCTTTCATTGCATGTTAGTGCTTTTCTGTATGAAATATCCCTTTTAAATGTCTAAATATATAAATATATATATTTATAAATTAGAATACAATTAATCTAAAGTATTTTTATTGCTGATTGTTCATGGGAAATGTTATGCTCGTTCTAAAGGAGAACTCTTGTTATTTTAGCTTTACAATTATTATTAAAAATGTTATGATTTTTGTGCTGTGGCTCAGATGTGTTATTTTGGGTGAAGGGTGATTTTCTGAATGTTGAAACAGAACTCAGAAAATTGGTCTTTGCAAATATTGGGGCATTACCGGATTCAACCCATACCCTTGGAACACATGTATTATCAGAACTCAGCAAAACACCAATAAACATAACAAGAGGTGTGTTGGTAAATGGCTTGTCCCAAAGTCTGCACTGTGGTGATACCTTGATAAGCCACACAGGGTTGGATGTGACTTTAGATGTATGGAACACTGGAACGTTCTACTCTTCAGGTCTTCCATTGTGGACAATGTAACACCTACACAGTGAATTAAAAGTTGCATCTACCCTGTAAGTCTGTGACCTTGGGTATGTTCAATTTATCAATTTAGTGCTGGGACACAGGAGGAGCACGATGAAGACAGGGAAAAGCTACATAATCTGGCTCTGTTGATTTCAAGAGCTATTATTTAAAATCAACTTCAGCATGGACAATATAAATACAGTCTGGTGACTCTTTTGTCTTACAGACACCAACCAAGGATGTCATATGCCTATACTGTAATACTTTCTTCAGCCAATAGATGGCAGGCTTTCCTAACCAGCACATAGTTTTGCTATCAATCTAGTCTGAAACCAATAGGTTTCAGAGACAAGAATGTTGTGCCTCTGTCTTGCTATGGGGTAGCTCCTTTTCCTTAGCAATGGACTGAGTTGACTTCTTTAAGGGAGCTGAAAGTGACCTATCATGCCAGGATAGAGATGTACAATTTCTGACAATTTGGAAGCCACTGGGGGGTGGGGGTGGGGACTAGAAAGAAACCCCAGAAAATCAAGGGCAGGGACAGGGTTTCCTCCACAGAGTTTCTGGGAAATGTACATCTCTTTGCCAAGGGGCACATATATGGGTCCCGGCAGCCTTGTTCCTTTCCAGAGAAGCTAGGTGCAATATTTCCAAATGTGACAGCCATGAAACTTTGCTTGAAGATTCTGGTGTATCAAATGAAGAGAAGCCAGGCACTTGAGCTAGTGTGTGGATAGAAAAATAGACAGATCAAAAAAAGCATCCTCAGTTCATGGACAGTTCTTATGGAAACTGTAACTTCAAAAATCCTACGTAGACCAATGGAGAGAATTTCTCAAAGTAGTAACACTTCATGAAAGGAAACTACCACCAATGCATGTGATATGGATTTGCACCAGTGGCATTTGTGTGTGGAATAGACAGAGATAGCACAGCTGTCTTCCTATTTTGTCTTCCTTTTCTTGGGTCAATGACCATTTCTGCCTGCTCCTAGTTAAAGAAATGGCTAGAGCAGGGGTGTCCAAACTTTTTGCAAGGAGGGCCAGATTTGGTGAGGTGAAAATGTGTGGGGACTGGCCATCCACCCACATTTGGACCCTGGGCTGGATTTTAGACAAGTCTCTATAACATGTAAGGAGGCGGGGAGGATGCTGCAGCAATGGAGCCAGGGTTGGGTAGGCTGGGCAGGTGGCCGGGGGGGGGGAATGGACAGAGGCAGGGAAGGCAGGCAAATTGTAAAACTGCAGGCTGATGTCTCCATCCAGTATGGGGATGGTCCAGCTGGCGGGGATGTGTGACAGGCTGAGCCAATGGGGAGAAGAGGCCACAGGCTGCTTGAAATATCAAAATGGTCCGCACTTGCCCCCCCCCCCCGGGCTGACTTTGGATATGCCTGCTTTGGAGCCTTTAACATAAACATAAGAACATAAGAAGAGTCCTGCTGGATCAGGCCAAAGGCCCATCTACGTAGTCCAGCTTCCTGTATCTCACAGTGGCCCCACCAAATGTGTCCGGGAGCGCATGGGACTAGATCTCTGTCTCCTGATACCACTCCCCCTGCATCTGTTCCTTGAAGTACCCCGGTATTAAGCCTGGAGATGACACATCTCCATCATGGTTTGTAACCTGTGATGGACTTCTCCTCCAGGAATATGCCCAATCCCCTTTGGAAGGCATCCAGGCCAGATACCATCACCACATCTTGTGGCAGGGAGTTCCACAGACTAACAACACCCTGGGTTAAAAAAAATCTTTTGTTTGTTCTCACTCTCCCAGCCCTCAATTTGAGTGGATGTCCCCTAGTTCTGGTATTTTGTGAGAGGGAGAAGAGTGTCCCTCTATCAACTTGACACATGGCCTGCATTATTTTGTATGTCTCAATCATATCCCCCTTGTTTTGTAAATACATCCAGCAGTCTCATAAACTGACTTCCAAGGAATTGATTTTTTTATCTCGTTTTCATAATCTTAGTTTCCAGAGAGGTTTTTTTCTCTCCCTCAGTGAGAAAGCAAAATCAAAAATCAAAGTGTTCTGCTTATATACCACCCCATACCACTACAAGTAGTCTCTGGGAGGTTTACAATTTTAATTACAGTGTGCTGGCTACACATTGAGAAGCCCAGCATGAGGTTGTCCCTCTGCCAATACAAATATCTGATACATGTAATCCTAATACTTGTATGTATATGAGATCATGGGACGATCCAAGCAAACCGGGTTGGTGATAGACACAGAATAACATTGGTTGCCATCGGCCCCATCAAAGACAAACACCCAGAGGCAAAGGGTTATTTAACATAGATCACCATCTCCTTGGCCGTCTCAACATGTTCAGCAGTCATGGTCCTTCTCTTTGTTCTTCATCATTCATTGGGTGTACAAGAGAGGCCTAGGCGTGCTACCAGGTGAGAAGCCACTGTGGTTTTTCAGAGCAGGCCCTCCTGATGACAAGCATTTTCCAATCCCTTGCTTCTTGTGGGTGGGGGAAACTGACCCCTGACCCTTCCTCCCTCTTTCGGGGTCAACCTAGGCATGGAAAGGGTATCTGCTACCACTGTATTTCCTGTTCTCTGACTAGCAACAATTCGCTTGAGGAGCCCTGTGGCGCAGTGGTTAAATGCCTGTACTGCAGGTAAAACTGTGCTCACGACCAGGTAGCAGGCTCATGGTTGACTCAGCCTTCCATCCTTCCTGAGGTCAGTAAAATGAGTACCCAGCTTGCTGGGGGGGGGCAATGTGTAGCCTGCACACTGTAATTAGAATTGTAAACAGCCCAGAGACTACTTAAAGTGGTATTGGGGCATATAAGCAGAACACTTTGCTTTGGTTTGCTATGAGTAACAAGGGGCGTTTATACACGACCCCTAAACTCCGGGGCAAATGGCTCCCAGCTCCGGAGCTTAAAAATGTTTACCCACCAGCTCCGGAGTTAACAGGAAATTAAGTGCGACCACGCCCACTTTAGCACGTCCCAGCGCACCTTTCAAGTACCTGCTCTTTGGAGGTGAAAATTATTTGATCCGGTGTAACGATAGTGAGTGTGGGGCTCTCCTTGCTTCTGTTTGTTGTTTTTTGGCTCCCGCCCCTTTAAGAGCTACTTTTACAGAGACGAGAGGCAGAACGGAGGTGAGCGGCATACTTTTCTTTCTCTTTTTCTCCCTCCCCTCACGCAGCCAGTAGCCAGGAAGTGCGGAGGGGATGGGAACGCAGGAAGAGTGACGAACCCCTAAGATCTCTGGTCCGAATTTAAGTGGCCAGCGGATCTTAGGGGTCGTGTAAAAAGGCCCATAGTTACCCAGATCAACTTGTTTGGACAACACTGTGGCACTCCAGGGCACAACATAATAGGCAGTTACAAAGTTGCTTCTTAGGATAATAAGTAATATTTCCTAGTTAGTTTTGAAAGACTTTTTAAAAGGGTACTTTAGAGACAACCTGACCTGCATTCTTACTCGTTTTTGCCTCTCTGTTATTAATTAGAAGATGTATTTTCCTAGGATTGGCCACTAACGACAACAGGAGAGTAATTTTTCTTGACTGGGATGTGTTCGGCCGTGTGCTCTCTGAACCAACTACAGTGAACCCTCATATAACAAACAGTTTGTATAACAAAATCTGTACAACATAAAAAATTCCGGAGATATAGGAAATTTGCTTAACAGAATCGCCTACGGGGTGAATCCCTACAACAGGGCTATTCAACTTTGAACAGGCTGAGGTCTACTTTTTCCTCAAAGTGCCTGAGGGCTACTACGTTAAAACCTCTACTTACGAATTTTATCCATTCATTCCGAGCACATGGTCATAAGTAAAAAAATTGTAAGTCGAGCAGCGGTTTCCCATAGGAATGCATTGAAAAATCAATTAATCCGTTATGGAGGGAATTATCCAGGGGGGAAGAAGAAGGGAGATGTCACTGCACAAAGGAGATGGGCACACCTGCAACCCCACTTCTCACCCCTCCCCTCCCCTCCCCTCCCTCCCCTCCGCACCAGCGACTCAGCTGCTCACAAGACAGTGGCACAGGGATCATCTGGCTGGTTGGGGGGGGGGGAACAGGGGACTGTGCCATGGCCTTGAACTGGCCCACTCAGCTGAGACGGTGGGATGGCTGACCCTGAACTTTGCTGGGGCAATGGTGGTCCTTGGGATGGGGGAGGTAGGGGTGGAGAACTTATCCTCTCACTTTTTAAAATTGATGGCTGGCAGGCTACTTTTGAACTCTTTGCAGGCTACCGGTAGCCCACGGTCTACCTGTTGGGCAGGTCTGCCCTACAACATAAATATGGTCGCGATTAGGGACTACTCCGTTTTCAATGGATTCCTATGGGAAATGTGTATAAAGGAAAATTTGCTTAACAGAATTTCATTTGGAACGAATTAATTCCTTTATACAAGGTACCACTGTACTAGCGACTCTAAGGGCGCTTTTACACAACCCCTAAGATCCGCTGGCCACTTAAATTCGGACCAGAGATCTTAGGGGCTTGTTGCTCTTCCTGTGTCCCCACCCTGGCTGCTGGCTGCGTGAGGGGAGGGAGAAAAAAAGGAAGAAAAGATTGTGGCTCACCTCTGTTTTGCCTCTGGCTCTTGCCGGCAACATTCCACTCTCTGTAAAGTAGCTCTTAAAGGGGCGGGAGCCAAAAAAACAACAAACAGAAGCGAGGAGAGCCCCGCACTCACTATCATTACACCGCATCAAATAATTTTCACCTCCAGAGAGCAGGTACTTGAAAGGTGTGCTGGGATGCGCTAAAGTGGGCGTGGCCGCACTTAATTTCCTGTAAACTCTGGAGCTGGTGGGTAAACATTTTTAAGCTCTGCAGCTGGGAGCCATTTGCCCCGGAGTTTAGGGGTCGTGTATAAACGCCCTAATTGACCTTTCAAGGTATTTTAAGGGATTGTTTTAGACGGTCGCTCCCCCAGTGAGTTTCCATGGCTCCACTGTGGTTCGACCCCCTGTGTTCCGGAGCCCTGGTCCGTCGCTCTGTTCATGACACCACCCGGAGAAGTCTCTGCCCTGCAGATCATCATCACTATCACCCTCCCACACTAATACAGCGGCAGCCAACAAGGGGCGCAGGAACGGAGAACAGCGGAAAGCCACAAACTCCGTCCTTCGAAACACGACGTGGCCCAGCGCGCCTGGTCCTGCCGTTCCGTCCCCCTCCTCCTCCTCCCCGGCAGCCGCCCGGCCAGCCCTCCAGCCTCCTTCCCGGAACTTTGCGCGCAGGCGGCCGCGCAGAAAGCGCCTGGCCCGCCTGGCAGCCTCTTTCCATTCCCCACCCCCGGCCGGGTCGGAGGAGGAAGTGGCGGCCCGGTCGGTGCCTCGGGTGGCAAGAGGAGGCGTCGCCGCAGGAGGCGCTGGTGACCACCGCCGCCGCCGCGCGGGCGCATCTTCCGCGTCCCTTGCGCGAGACGCCGCCGCCGCCGCCGCGCTTTTGCAAACTCCCAGGTAAGAGGCGCGCTCACTCCCCCTTAGGATCGGGGGCAGGAGAGTTTCCCAGCGTTTTCTCTCCCGCACCCCCTCGCCCCCGCTGCTTTTTAAAAGGCTGTTCCTTACCTCTCCCCCCCACCACCCCCAAGTGTAACACCCGCGCCAACATCCGCACGTTTCGGCGACCCACGAGGGCGTCGTTTGTAACGGGCCCCGTTCCTGCGCAGTCCTGCGAGTCTGGAAGTAACTCCAGGGAGTTATGAGGGATTTACTCCCGAGGCAGTGTGTATAGAGAGCTGGATCTTTAGGGTGTGTGTGTGTGTGTGTGTGTGTGTGTGTGTGTGTGTGTGTGTGTGTGTGTGTGTGTGTGTGTGTGTGTGTGTGTGTGTTTAAAGCATTTGGGGAGTGTGCATGTTTTTGCAAAGGGAGGGAGCGGGGCGAATTTAATTTATTTCACTTCTTGTGCTGGCGCTTGGGTTTGCAGTAAAGGGGAGGAGGTAGGCTGTGTTCTTCTCTCCGAAAGCCAGGAAAAAGGGAAAAATATTCTGGGTAGGCGGCAGAAGCGCTGAGAAAGGAGGCCCAGGTTGCCAGAAAAGGCGGCTCCTTCTCCTTCGTAAATCAGATTTATTCCATCCGACGAGGCTCCTTTGGCAACTGGGCATCAAGTTTTGGGTAGAATTTTTTCTCATTCCACAGCGCCCTTCTTCGAGAGCCATCCCTTGCAACTTTTTAAAAATCCAGAACGGTCGATTAAAAATATGCATATATTTTTTTTAGAGCCAAGATCTCCTTGCTTCTTCCACGTTTTCTTCTGTGCTTGGGACCTTCCGTGCTTTGCCTGGTGCCTTGACAGGCGCCTGTACAGCCCGTGGAGTCGTCCTTTCCACGGGGCCAAAGCCTTCAGCCGGTTTCATTTTGCCCAACGGCCGAAGAAAGATCAGCCGTTTTCCTAGAAGAGGTTTTCTTGTTCAGTTTCTCTTTTATTAGCCTGCGGGATTGACATTGGTAGGAATTTGCATGTAAGCCTTAAGCCGTAAACACACACACACAAACAAACACACACAGAGTCACCAAAACAATTGTTTAGTTATACATTGCAAACAGAGAAGTGGGTTAGAGTTGTTTTAACATTATTTGGATACAACAAATTGGGGGGGGTGTCTCTCTTTTTTTTTTTTTGTGTGTGGTTGTGGCTTTTGCTTGCTTGCTGGAGAGGACTCAATAGCCTGTTGCAAACCTCCTTAGATGTATTCTTTCTGGATATTTTTTCTGGCTTAAGTTTATAATTTTTTTATTTTTTTGAACCAGCAGGGCTGTTTTTTTTTCTTTTTTGGTTATGTCATTTCTCTTCTCATCCTGATCTAAAATGGTATGAGTTAAGGAAGTGCTATTTCGGGGCATTCATACCATTTCTTTGTATGGTACAGTCGGTCTCCTGCTTTGATCAGGTCGACAAGTTTCCTTCATTTCAGCAACTTTTCCTTTTAATATGCCAAACTGGAATTTGTAGGCACCTTGTACTCTTTGGATCTTTCTCCTTGGCTGTTGCTGTTAAACCTCCACACGCTCAAAGAATTCTTATTTATTTATTTATTTATTTATTTATTTATTTATTTATTTATTTATTTATTTATTTATATCCTGCCAGATTTTCCCAAAGGAACTCAAGGCGGTTAACAGAAATAAAAATTCCATAGTACAAAGCTAACAAAAATAAAAATAATGATACAAATAATTATACAAATGTAAGATGGTGAAGAAAAGCAGGCAGACATAATCCTGGGGAATTCTGCAAAGTCTTTTGGGTGTGGGTGGATTTAATTTAAATAGATTTAAATCACAATTTAAACTAACAAGGGAATTAAAAAAAAACTTGGTGCTCTGCTGCTCTGTCTAACAGTCCTTCCACTTTTTCATCCCAGGGTCATATGGGTTTTATTTCCCAATTGGTTACATGTATGTGCCATCTTCCCTCCAATAAATGTCCCCCCTATTTATGCTCACAAGAGCCTTGTGAGGTGGGTCAGATGTAGGGTGGAAGAGAAGGTGCCACAACAGGGACCAGATTGTGTTTCAGGATCCGGCATGGGCCCAGACCCTGCATCACCTAAATGCTGGAGCAGTTTGGCATCAATGTAAAGGGGTGTCATTTCAAATGCATTGCTGTTGTGTGGTGGTGGGGTCTCCAGGAAGTAAACCTGCCCCCCACCCTGAAATCCTGCAGCATCACTGATTGTACAACAGCTGTGGTTCACGATGCTAAAACAATGGTAGCCTGGCACACCGGCCACTCCATCATACTGGTCCTCATCAAGTTTTGTCTTGTGGAAAGCCTTCCTGTGTGGTAACCTGGATAAGCTTGCAATGAAGACCAGGCAAAATTCCTTGAATCCTGTTTGGCAAAGCCACCGCAGTGGGTTAGATGCAGTTGATACCCAGTCCTTGAACCTCATGGTGATCAGAGCTGTCTTCTGCTCTCCTGGGGTCCTGTTGGACCCCTCCCTCTAAAAGAAAACCCATGAGCTGAGGTCTGCGAGATCTGGGGCCCCTGAGAAAGAAGAGGCAGTGATAATGACTTTGGGGGCATGTGTGGATGTGGGGATTCGGAAGCCTGGAGAATGACTCCAGATATTTTTAAAAAAAAACACCATTAAGCCAGCGACGCTTTCCCTGCCAGCCAACCAGTCCCTTGCAGGTCAGACACAAATGTATCTGAGGGCGTTTATACATGACCCCTAAGCTCCGCCGCAAATGGCTGCAAGCTCCGGAGATTTAAAATGTTTCCCCACCAGCTCCGGAGTTTGCAGACAATTAAGTGTGACTCCGCCCACTTTAGCGCGACCCAGCACACTTTTCTTGTACCTTCTCTCTGGAGGTGAAAAATATTTGATGCGGATGTGCCGGGCTCTCCTTGCTTCTTTTTGTTTTTGCTTTTTGCCTCCCGCCCCTTTAAGAGGAACCAGGAAGTAACCAGGGCTCCCCCGGCAGCGTCCACCAACACCGGGAGGTAAGGTTTTATTCTTTTGTCCCTTTTTTCCCTCCCTCCCCTCACGCAGCCAGCAGCCAGGAAGTAGGGATGGATGGAGACACAGAAGAGCGACAAACCCCTAAGATCTCTGGTCCGAATTTAAGGGGCCAGCGGATCTTAGGGGTCATGTAAAAAGGCCCTGAGTTAGAAGGTGAAAGATACACTGCAACATATTGTTGGGGGGGGGGCAGTGGAGCAAGAAAGTTAGAATACGCGGAAGATGCTGTCATGTTTTGTCACTGGGAAGGTTCAAGTGATGAGGGCAAGACACCCTCCTGCAAGTCTTCCTAGCTTGAAGTTTGTTCAGAAGCTCGTTAGTGTCAAATTAGGATGTGCTGCTCCTCTGTTCCTCCTGGGTGTTGGTAGCCCAGGACAGATTTGTTTACTTACTCTCTCTGAACATCCTGGTTTTTCGTTCTTGAATGATCGGGAAATCCTGGGAGCTCTTTTGATGTGCCACACAAGGCTGATGCGCTTATAAAAGTCTAGGAGAAGGATTGGGAAAAACCCCTGTCTGTTGTACTTCTCCCAGTTTCTGGCTTTCATCAGCTGTTGATGATGATGCCATCTCTGAGTCATTAAAAGAAAAAAGGCATCGGCCTCAATGTTATAGAATCTTGCCCTTATTTGATTGGGTACATGGAATAAAGAGCGAGCATAAGCTTATTATCTTTTATCCTCTCTTTGTGGCTTCTGTGGAATTCATGATTATCTTGCCGTGTGATCAAACTTGGTAGAAACCACTTGTTATGAATTGGAAGGAAACCGCCTTTGACATCTCCCCGCAGCCTTGATCTAACTTTAGCAGTCACTCTTTCTCGGGGTTAACCTTGCGCCTGGAAAGTGGAGAAAAGCAAACTGCAGGGTTGTGCTGAAGGTTCACTCAGGAATCTCGGCCACAGATTCAGATTCTTTCAACAGGTAGGGAATTGGGCTTGTTTGAACAGCCTGGATCACCACCTTGGGGCATCTAGCAGTGATTTGTTCAACTGATTCTGCAGCTCCCAAATATTTTGGGGTGCGTCTCCCATCAGTCTTGCCCAGCATGATGAGGGATTGCCAGAGCTACAGTTAAATTTATTTATTTATTTATTTATTTATTTATTTATTTATTTATTGGATTTTTATATTGCCCATCTGGCAGTGAGGTCACTGGACAGTTAACAACAATTTAATGAATACAATACAGTGCAAATAAACTCAAATAATACATAAAATAAATAAACATAAAATATAGTAATATAATAGAAATAAACATAAAAATCTCTGCGGAGCTCCATTTCCTCATACCAGCACTACACCCGCTGTAGACTAGATGCCCAGGTGACGACTGTGGCTAGGAGTGCATTTGCACAGTGAAGACTAGTATGCAAGTTATGGCCATTTATTGAGAAACCTGCTCTGGCCCCAGTGACACGTGCCCTAGTGACGTCCCAGCTAGACTACTGTATGTCTGTGAAGATTCTCAGTCATCCAGGTGAGTTTATTTGGAAGTTGAGTCATGGCTACTGGATTTCTTTTTCTTGAGAGACAGAAATGTTTTGCTGCTTATCCTTTGCTGATGAAGCTGTTTGCATAAGCAGCGAAACGTTTCTGTCTCTCAAGAAAAAGTCCAGTAGCCATGACTCAACTTCCAGCTAGACTACTGTAATGTGCTCTATGTGGGGCTACCGATGAAAAGTCTCAGGAAAATTCAACGGGTCCAAAATGCAGCAGCCAGACTGCTGACTGGGGTGGGGTACAGAGATCACATTACACCTCTATTAAAACAGCTCCACTGGCTACAAATCAGCTATCAGGCACAATTTAAAATGCTCACTTTAACCTACAAAGAATTGTATGGACTGGGTCCACGCTACCTCAAAGATCGAATCTCACAGTATGAACTGGCTCGGGTAGGAGAGGCCCTTCTCTTCATCCCACCACCCTCACAGGTACATCTTGTGGGAAACCATGAAAGGGCCTTCTCAGCTGCTGTGCCAAGACTCTGGAACTCCCTCCCACTTGAGGCCAGGACTGGCTCATCTCTGTTGTCCTTCCGGAAACGGGCAAAGACCTTTCTCTTCAGGCAAGCTTTCCCTGAATGATGGACTTACCTATTATATGACTTGTATATGAATCTATCATATATGATTACACCAATTTTGACAACTAAAAATAGTCTGCGTCATGAACTTAGCCAGTGTTCACGGAGCCATCAAGGCTGCCATCATTCTTTTATCATCTCCTCCCTCTTATTTTGTGCTCTTAATGGCAGAAAAAGTGCATGCATACACAACAGACACATGTATGCCAGTAGTTCAGCTATTAAAACCCCAGGAAACCCAGCAGATTAAAGATGGTGGCCTGGTTTCCCCACTGTAAGGACCGGCACGTTCCTTCTGCAGTTTTATGCTATCTTTTGTCCCCACCATCTGGGTCCTGACACTTCCTGCCACAGTTTCAGTTTCAGGTTTGTGGCTAGGGAGGAAGAGCCAGACCGGCTAATGCCCTGGCGATGTCACTTTGCTCCCGGGTGTCTGACCTTTCTCTTTCAGAGAGCCAGAAACTGTTTCAAAGAAGAAGCAGTAGGTGGAACCCTGTCTTTGGGTTGGTCGGGGCAGGTGGAAGGCCAATGTCCTGAAAGCGCCTTTGAAGTTTCCAACATCTGGTTGCCGAAAAACAGCTCTATAGTGGGAGTCACAAGGAGGCACTGCTGCATGAAAACCTGCTGATATCTGTGTCGTGAAGACAAAGCAGGAAGTCTGGAGACTCACGTTCCCTTTACAGGGCCTTCAGCTGCAAGAGCCAACAAGGAAGCAATGTTTATAGAATGAGGCACTTGGAGGAGTCAAACATTGGGAGCACCCCTTTCTGTAGGTAGGACTTTCCTTCTCTGGGAACAGGAGCTGAGCTATGTCCGGCAAAAGCCATCCCAAAGTCTTGGTGTTGTCAGGAGAACTGAAGCCTAGCTCTTAAAAATAAATATGTAGTGCACCAGGGGTTCTACTTTTCCTCAAACTGATGAGCGGCATTTAACAGTTTCTGCTATCCTCTGGCCAACCTTTAGGGAGCAACAGATTGGGGAAAATCAGTACTGTACTGTACTAGTTCTTGATAGTTTTATTTATTTATTTATTAAACCTGGTGATGAGGAGTTGGTGGTCATACTTTCCTACTTAAAGATGTCCCATTCTGTGCTGGTTGTTGAGGGTGGAGTGGATGGATGCTGCAGAAGCACAAAGAACTGACATGTGGCCTGTTCCCTGAAGCTACCAAGTGTAAAAGCGTTTACTGCCTGGCAATTTATTAATCCTCCAAACATAAGAAATAATTTGGCAGCTGTCTGAAATAACAGAAGGGTGCCAGGGAACAGAGTGTTTTAGAGCAAACGTCGCGTTTGTAATTCCTGCCCTGTTTGAAGGCTTCATTTAGATAATTCCCTATCTCAACGTGCCCTCTTTATTTTGCTTTTGATGAAATCTCAAGGAGTGACCAAGCTGGAGAGACAGCATCCAGACGTGAGAACTTTGCGCTGGTCCTTAAATGCATCAGAAAATTGACCCTCCGAAAAGTCCTAAGACGGCTTCAGAATGTACTGGTCTGTGGGAACAGAAGACTCATCAGCGGACGCCAGTAAAGATGACATGGCAGTGCCTGAAGGTAAATGGGTTGTTTGTTTGCTCTTTGCCTGTTTGTTTGCTTTGGGTATAACTTGGCAGATTGGATTCTGCCAGTTCTACTGTATAGCTGAGCATGTGCAAGGTCAAGTTTAGAGATGGGAAATCATAAGAACATAAGAAGAGCCCTTCTGGATCAGGCCAAAGGCCCATCTAGTCCAGCTTCCTGTATCTCACAGTGGCCCCACCAGATGCCTCTGGGAGCACACAAGACTAGATATCTGTCTCCTGATACCACTCCCCTGCATCTGGCCCTTGAAGTACTGTGGTTTTAAGCCTGGAGATTACACATCTCCCTCATGGTTTGTAACCTGTGATGGACTTTTCCTCCAGGAATCTGTCCAATCCCTTTTTGAAGGCATCCAGGCCAGATGCCATCACCACATCCTGTGGCAGGGAGTTCCACAGACTAACAACGTGCTGGGTGAAAAATATTTTCTTTTGACTGTTCTTACTCTCCCAGCCCTCAATTTGAGTGTATGTCCCCTTGTTCTAGTATTTTGTGAGAGGGAGAAGAGTGTCCCTCTGTCCACTTTACTCATGTCCTGCATTATTTTGTACATCTCATTCATATCAAATAGAGAATGGGCACTGTTTTTAAACAGCTGCTGCCTCCCATAGTGGATCGTGTCTCAGTTCACAACGTAGCTGTCAGGAATGCTGTATCCTGCTTTTAGAGGGGTTTGTTTTGTGATGGCCACAGGAAGATTTATAAAAAAAAGGCTTGCTGTGGAACTTTGATCACTGAACCACCTGTTGTTGAAGAAATTCAGTTGAGAGGGGAAACGTGTAGAGAATTCACATTCGGAACAATGTCCAGTTTGATTCTCCCATCACAGCATAGAAGTCCAGTCCTTCGAGTCTGTGTTTTCCTTCACCCATTAAACCTCTCACTTGAGAGTGCCTTGGCTAGCCTTCTAATCTTTGAACTTCACTGGAGATAATGGCTGGGAGAGAGCATCCGTTCCTCCCATCGCATCTTGTGGTGCATTCCAGTTTTAACTCCCCCCTTCCATCCAGCTTTTTGAAGGAATCCTTGGAAGACTGAAGGTTGAAGCCCACATGAGACATTTACTCTGGTTCCACCTACAAGGTTGCCTATAGTTACCAGTCATTATTTTTGCAATGTCTTGCATACAGAAGTTTCAGCTGTGATAACTGTTGTTAACAGCAGGGGATTACTTGTGCCTTTTTGCTTTGTTGTTTCGGTTGTGTTTTGATTTGAACAGCTCATAAGCTGGCAGTGCATTTTTAGCTGACCCTGATCTTAGAACGGCAGAGGTGGGAGGGACTGCATGGATCACAGTGGGGAATCGAACCCCCGACCTTTGGTGCTACAGCCAGAGAGACCTGCATCACTCTTCTTTGCCCCATGTTCGCCTTTATGTCCCGCTCATCTCTGTTCCTCTCTGCTTGTGGCATCTTCTCAAACCATTTACAATGCTTTCTTCACCTAAGAGATTTCTGCAAGCACCCAAATGATGTGAGCCAGCCTAAATTAAACCCCAGTTGTCCCATACATAGGCATGGAATGATTTACACTACGCTGGCCCCCATCTATAAAAATATAAAGCCACCCGTGCTTAAATTACACTTGAATCTTAGCACAGGGTTCAACGGATGCCTGGTGTGGCCTTCCAGATGTCTTTGACAGCAACTCCTAATCAGCTCCAGGCAGCACCGACCTCACAAAATAATGCATCCACAAGGAATGGGATTACCTGTAATGCATTAATTTGTGTAATAAAAAAGCCTATTTTCAAGATAATCATTTTAGGAGGGCCTAACAAACGGTTTCTTTGTGTTATAGTGTTTACAGCTGGCAATACTTATCTGTTTCAGATGTCATAACTAAACAAATGTTGCTTTTGAACGCCATTACAGGGGATTTTGGGCCCTTTTGTACATTTGTTTTGTGAAACATTAGCTGCCATCTTTACTGATTATTTTATTATTATTATTATTTGATTTTTAAATGATTGTTGAATTATAATTGTTGTAAACCGCGCAGAGTTCCTTCAGAAGAAGGGCGGTATAAAAATATAAAAATAAATAAATAAATAAATAAATTATATGAATCAAAAGGTAACTTAAAAGTAATTCATTGCTGTGCTTTAGAAAAGAGCCATACTTTTAATAATTGGAATGTGCTTTTAGTATTTGTTTTGTTTACTTTTATTATTTGCTTATTTTTAAATATTTGTATACTTACTGGTTTTAGCGTTGAAATCTTGTCTTGCAATTGTGTAAGCTGCCTTGGGTCCTTGTTAAGGAGAAATATTAGGGTTAAAATACTTTGTGTGCATTCTCAGCTGTCAAATTGGAGCTGACCTACCAGGGCTTTCCTGATCTCCAGAGTCCTAGTCAATCACTTTATTGATTATGCCATACTGGGTATCAAAATACGAATAAATACAAATATATATATATATATATATATATATATATATATATATATATATATATATATATATATATATATATATATATATATATATATATATATATATATATATATATATATATGTTTTCGTAGATTTTCACGGGTATAGGTATGCATGTTAGGGTGGATTCGGGTTTCTTCCCGTGTAGAAATCTGGTTGTTTTGGCGACGTTTTGACGAGGTCTCACTCGTCATCTTCAGGCTGGTGTTCTGGCTTCTTTCTTCTTGAAGCAAAGCGTGGTCTCAGTTGAAGTCCTTCTATAAATACTGCTGGGGTGTGTGGTTTGCTTGCTTTGTTGCTGATTGCAGGTTCCTTTGTTCCTTTGTTCTTTTGTGATCTGCTGTGTGGCTGAGGCGATCGTTAAGGGATTAACTGCTGATGGCTGTTTAGATGGCTGTTTACATGCTGGTGGGTTAGATGGCTGGTGGGTTCTGGCAGTATCCTGGGCTTTGGTGGAGTGGGGTCCTGTGTCTTGTGAATTCATTTTGGTCTGGCTACGTGTCTGTGGTCTCCCAATGTTTTTGGGGTGTGTGAGTGTGCTCCATGTGGTGACTGGAGTGGGTGCCGCAGTAGATGGTGCAGTCGTGGTTTTGTTGTTGGATGGTGGTTTCGTTTCATCTGTGGGAAGGGTCTGGGTTTGTGTTTGGTGTGGATGGAAGGTGGTGGCATCTTGTGTCCTTTTGGACCTGGTGTCAGTCTTTGTGACAGAGGCTCGTCTGTTGACCAGGGCTAGTTTCCAGATGTCAGGCAAGCGGGAGGTGTCATCACGTTTATTCATGTTGTTTGGGTGTTTCTCTATTTCAATGGCTTCCATGATTATTCGACTGTTGAAGTGTTCAGTTTTGGAGATGAGTTTGGTTCTTTCAAAGTCAATTTCATGACCTGTTGTTTTTATGTGCTGGAAGAGAGAGGAAGATTTTTCTTCTTTTTTGACTGCGTTCTTGTGTTCTGCGATGCGTGCGCTTATTCTCCTGTTTGTTTGTCCGATGTATGTGGCTGGACAGACTTTGCATGGTATTTTCGTAGACTCCTTGGTTTTCTAGCTCAATCTTGTCTTTGGGGTTTCTTAAGATGTTGGCTATTTTTGGTCGGTGCAAAAGGCTGTCTTGATATTGTGTTTGTGGAGAATTTTGCTGATTTTGTCTGTGGTGCCTTTGATGTAAGGGAGGAGGGCGGTGCCGTTGTTCTCTTCTGTTTCTTGGTTCTTGGGGGGTGTTTCCTTTTGGATTAGTTTGGTGATGGTGTTTTTTTGGAATCCGTTCACAATTAAAACATTCGAGAGAGTGTGTAATTCAGTTTTTAGGTGGTCTTTGTCAGCGAGGCGTTTGGTTCTGGAGATGAGGGTTTTGCTACGGAGTTGATCTGTGCAGGGTGGTGGTGTGATTGTGCATTTAAGTAGCGGTTTGTATGTGTTTTTTCTGGTAGATGGTATTGTCGGGTTTTTGTAGATTAGGACGTCCAGGAAGGGAAGTTGGTTGTTGGCTTCTATTTCCATAGTGAATTGTATTTTGGGGTGTAGGCTGTTGAGATGTGTGAGGAAGTTGTTCAGTTTATCTTTCCCGTGTGGCCAGATAACAAAGGTGTCGTCAACATATCTGAGCCAGAGTTTGGGTTTATGTTCGGACTTCTGTAACGCGTTGGTTTCAAAGTGTTCCATATATAGGTTTGCGATGACCGGTGAGAGGGGTGATCCCATGGGTGCTCCTTCTATCTGTTTGTATCTTTGTCCATTGTGGATGAAGTATGTGTTGGTTAGGCAGTGGTTGGTCAGATCTAGGATGTGTTTGGGGGTTGTATTTGTTGTGGATAGCTGTCAAGGCTTCTTGAATGGGCACTTGTGTGAAGAGCGAAACAACATCGAAGCTCACGAGTAGGTCATTGGGTTGTAGGTCTTGTTTCTTTATAATTTCTATGAAGTGGAACGAGTTTTGTACGTATGAAGTGATGGATTCTGCATAGGGCTGGAGTTGTTTGGCAAGAAATTTGGCGAGGTTTTGTAGAGGTGAGCCTATGGAGCTGACTATGGGTCTGAGAGGTGTTCCTTCTTTTGAATCTTGGGAGGCCGTAGAGCTTGGGGCATCTGGATGATTTCTCTCTGGGGATGATGCTTGGCTTGATTTCTTCACTTAAGGGAGAGGCTTTTATTTTGGCTTTGGTGGTTTTTTCCAGGTAGGTGGTGGGGTCTGTGTTCAAAGGTATGTAAGCAGGGTCTTGTAGTAGGTTGGGTAGTTTGGCTTGGTAGTCGGATGTGTTCATCACCACTGTGGCATTGCCTTTGTCTGCTGGGAGAATGATTATGTTGTTGTCTTTCCTCAGGTTGGAGAGGGCTTTTTGTTCTTCTTTGTGTAAATTGCTTCTGGGTGGTTTGCTGGAGCAGAGGACATTGGTGACTTCGAGTCTGATTTTGTTGGCTTCATCTGGGTTGATTTTGGTTAGGCTGGCTTCCACTCCGCATATGATGTTTTCGGTGGGGATGTGTCTGGGGGCGATTGCAAAGTTGAATCCTTTGGAAAGGACTTTGGTCTCTGCGATGGTGAGTGTCCTGTCTGATATGTTGTGAACTGTTTGTTTCATGGGCTGTTGTGTGGGGGGGTTGGGCTTCTGGCGTTTTTCCAGTTTGTGGAGTTTGTTGGTGTGTGTGTCTGTCTTGTGGGAGGTCTCTGTTTCAGCTCTCCAGGTGGCAAGTTGCTTGGATTTGTTCCAGAGTGTTGGGTGGATTTTGTTGCTGAGTTTGAGGTGGAGAGTGAGTAGGTCTCTGTTGGTTTGATCTAGTAGGTATCTTTTCCTGTGTAGCTTCTGATTAGGGCTAGTTCTGTTCTTTTCAGGATCCTTTCGCTGGATGGGGTTTTGAGTGGAATTTCAGTTGGAAGCTTGTGGGGATCACATTTTTGTCTCGGCAGTTGCGTAGGAATGCAATGTCACATAAGATGGTGGCTCTTCGGACTTCTAGTTTCTCGTAGGTTCTGGTCAGCTGGAAGGTTTCCTCCCGTAGAGGTCGGATATTTGTTTTCGTAGATTTTCACGGGTATAGGTATGCATGTTAGGGGATTCGGGTTTCTTCCCGTGTAGAAATCTGGTTGTTTTGGCGACGTTTCGACGAGGTCTCACTCGTCATCTTCAGGCTGGTGTTCTGGCTTCTTTCTTCTTGAAGCAAAGCGTGGTCTCAGTTGAAGTCCTTCTATAAATACTGCTGGGGTGTGTGGTTTGCTTGCTTTGTTGCTGATTGCAGGTTCCTTTGTTCCTTTGTTCTTTTGTGATCTGCTGTGTGGCTGAGGCGATCGTTAAGGGATTAACTGCTGATGGCTGTTTAGATGGCTGTTTACATGCTGGTGGGTTAGATGGCTGGTGGGTTCTGGCAGTATCCTGGGCTTTGGTGGAGTGGGGTCCTGTGTCTTGTGAATTCATTTTGGTCTGGCTACGTGTCTGTGGTCTCCCAATGTTTTTGGGGGTGTGTGAGTGTGCTCCATGTGGTGACTGGAGTGGGGTGCCGCAGTAGATGGTGCAGTCGTGGTTTTGTTATTGGATGGTGGTTTCGTTTCATCTGTGGGAAGGGTCTGGGTTTGTGTTTGGTGTGGATGGAAGGTGGTGGCATCTTGTGTCCTTTTGGACCTGGTGTCAGTCTTTGTGACAGAGGCTCGTCTGTTGACCAGGGCTAGTTTCCAGATGTCAGGCAAGCGGGAGGTGTCATCACGTTTATTCATGTTGTTTGGGTGTTTCTCTATTTCAATGGCTTCCATGATTATTCGACTGTTGAAGTGTTCAGTTTTGGAGATGAGTTTGGTTCTTTCAAAGTCAATTTCATGACCTGTTGTTTTTATGTGCTGGAAGAGAGAGGAAGAGAGCTGGAAGAGAGAGGATACTGCCAGAACCCACCAGCCATCTAACCCACCAGCATGTAAACAGCCATCTAAACAGCCATCAGCAGTTAATCCCTTAACGATCGCCTCAGCCACACAGCAGATCACAAAAGAACAAAGGAACAAAGGAACCTGCAATCAGCAACAAAGCAAGCAAACCACACACACCCCAGCAGTATTTATAGAAGGACTTCAACTGAGACACGCTTTGCTTCAAGAAGAAAGAAGCCAGAACACCAGCCTGAAGATGACGAGTGAGATCGAAACGTCGCCAAAACAACCAGATTTCTACACGGGAAGAAACCCGAATCCACCTAACATGCATATATATATATATATATATATATATATATATATATATATATATATATATATATATATATATATATATATATATATATATATATATATATATATAGATAGATAGATAGATAGATAGATAGATAGATAGATAGATAGATAGATAGATATAGATATATATATATATATATAGATATATATATATATATAGATAGATAGATAGATATATAGATATATAGATATATAGATATATATAGATATATAGATATATATATATTTACATTTGCCATGGCATTGCCATTGAGACGTTCTATGTTCTCCTTGACTCCAGCGGGAGAATTCTTGCCAGAGTGGAACTTCCATCTGCTTTGGGGTTTAATCATCATCCCCCTTGCCCCTCGTCATCTCTAGGAATCATCCCTGCCTTCAGCAAAAGGCAATGCTTATGAATGATTGTGGGTTTTGGCATTGCTTGGTGAGCCATGATGAAGCAAAGCATTGATTACAAAGAAACACCTGCTTTTTAATCATTCCCGTGCCTTTTTTGAGATCTTATCGAAGGAGATCTTGAAGGACCAGTGGAAAATCCTGGATTCCATCTACGCTATTTTCTGGTTTCTCTTCCCACCTTGTAGTGACTCAGCATTTTAACACCCACCCACCCCTTTGAGTGGGACTTCCATGTAGTCTGTGGGCATTGAACAAATTCATCTGAACATTGAAATTAATGATTGGATATGCTTTCAAGATGTGATGCAGAACGATACTCCCAGGAGAGGGAGATGAGTCCTCATTAGAAGCTGTCTGCATGAAGTTGCTATGGCAGTGAGTGCGTTTTGGAAGAGATTGTTCCCCAATTTCAGCTCAACATGGCTCTCTGCTCTTTGGGATGTGGCAGAGGTTCATTCCCTGGTCATATATTGCTTTGCTAGAGGAAGATGAGGTGAAGAACAATCATGACAGCACCTTGTGCACTTACACGAGAGTAAGTCTAGTTTAAATGGGGCTTTCTTGTGAGTGGGGATGTGTAGTGTTGGATTGCAGGATCTGTATGTCTGTTTCTGCAGAACAGGGAATAACATTGCATGGGTATTCTAGCCTTCTAAATAAGCTTCCCCAAGTAACCAGCTTCTTGAATGTTTAGTAAAGTTGCCGATGAATGATAGGAGGAAAGAGAAAGATGTGTCCCAATGCTGAGCAGAGAGGAATGAGTTCTTCCTACCCAGGGCTGTGGAGTCAGTAGATAAATGTTCCGACTCCGACTCCGACCTAAGTTTTTTTGTACTTCCGACTCCGACTCCGACTCTGACTCCCCGACTCCGACTCCTCTGTATTAATATGCAAATGTATTTTAGGCTAGGTTACCCATGGGTGCTGCGTAACAGCAGAACACAGCACTATGGAAAGTATAAGTATTGCCGATCCTAATTGTGCGTTGCGTGCCATATAGTGAAGCATGCTTCTTCATGGTCACTTAACGTGTTCCTTTTGCGGTTACGTGAGGCACTGCATGCATTGGTCTTTATTCTTACAGTAGAGAAGTCATTAATTATAGCTTTTTGTGAATTGGGACATTTAAACTTGCTTTTGAAAAAATCCAATCTAAATTGAGTAGGAGTCGGAGTCAGAGTCGGTGCATTGTTTGCCGACCCTGACTCCGACTCCAGGTACCCAAAATTTCCTCTGACTCTGACTCCCAACTCCGACTCCGACTCCACAGCCCTGTTCCTACCTCTTGCAGACAGTGTGGTTCATGTGTTGGTTGCAGAACACAGCAGAATGCTTCTTATCGGCCAGACCATAGACTCGCCTGCCTGAAATTCCTGGTTACCTCTAGTGACCCAGGCTAGTGACTGAAGAATATGGGGACTGAGCTACAGCTTGTTGCTTTTGATGTATTTTTTTGCAAGATGGGAAAAGTTATTTGTCTTTGGGCTGCAGTTTCCATAAATCATACACTCAGCATGGGTGGTGGTTTCTCAAATGTCTCTTTTGTATGTTGTGGTCATGTTTCATTGCCATTTTTTGATCCAAAATCCATTCCTACTTCGATTAATGAAACAATATTATGAGCGATCCTGGTTGTGTCTGCTAGCCACTGTTTGCTTCTGTCAGGATGATCGGATATCACAGAATTGTAGGGTTGGAAAGTTGAGGATGTATCTAAGGGCCACTGAGTCCAGGTCCTAGACCTGCAGGAAATCCAACGCTAAAAGCATCCCTGTCGGTGGCTCATCCAACCTCTGTTTGAAAACTTCAGAAGAAGGAGAGTCCACAACTAAAGTGAACCAAGTTCAGGAACTCCTTCCTAATACAATGGTACCTTGTAGACATGGGCACGACCAGAAAAAAATGACGTTTCGAGTTTTCATTTGTCAGAACGGGTCCGTTTTGGGTCGTTTCCGTTTGTCGCGAAATTTTTCAAAAATTTGTCGTTTGTCGTTTGTCATTTCCACCGCGATTTAGCGCGATTTGACTTCCCAGAGCATAGGGGCGTCCTGCAATCAGGGCCAGCGCTAGGTGTTTTTGCGCCCTAGGCAGGGGACGGGGCAGGGGGCGGGTGAGCGGGCGGGTGGCGGCGTGGGCAGACGGGCGAGTGGCCAGTTAGGATATCACTTAGGATAGAGGTTCTGTTCTTGGCTTGCACCCCAAATGTGTGTGTGTGCAAGCAAATTGAAGTTGGGAAATAGAAAATAAATGGTAGTATATATTATATTTTTAAAATAAATCCACACCTCCCACTCCCAGTCGAACCTCCCCCTTTATCCAATATCAGAAAAAAATCCTCACAAACTGCCAGAGAAGAAATAAAGAATAAACTGCTATTCCCATCAGCAGACAAAGCTGCAGGGAATCAAAGAAATTATTTTCTAAATTCAATTCCCTCCCTGCCTGCCTAACTTAAATCCTAAAGCCTCCATCCTCCCTCCTCAATCTTGATCAGATCACACCAGCACCAGCAGCCAGCCCTCCTCCCTCAACCACATCCATACACCCGACTGCGATTTCTGGAAGGTGCCTCGGCTTTTTATGCCCTCCGAGACATCCAGAAGTGTCAGTCAAAAACCTGGCGATGCCATTGGTGGAATGGTTCATACAATTTGCATGGTCCCATCCCATGCCCAGCCCAAATGGGCAGGTCTAAATAAAATAAAATAAAATAAAATAAAATAAAATAAAATCAATACGACATTGTATTGCTATAAAAAAACCCCACTGCTGCTACTATTAAAATTCAGGCATTTAAAATAAATAAATTTCACATGTTTCTGTGGTGATTTGGTGTGTTTTTGACCACGATTTCAAAAGAAAAATTGTGGTAACCATTTTGGATTCCCCCCACCGCATGGCATGGCGAGACGACAAGAATGACCTCCTCCCCCAGCCTGGTGCAAGCAGCTCAGGACAGGAGAAGAGGGGGAAGGCTGGGGACCCCCCAGAAACCACCCCTCTGGTAGGTGGCAAAGCCTCAGGCAGGCATATTTTCGTCTGCTTTTTTGGCCGGGAGTCGGGGTTTTTTTTAAAAAAAAACTTTTAAAAACTTTTTCTGTGCTTCGCACTGCGCGATCGCTGCGATGCCACAAACGGAAACGAAAAACCCGACCAAATTTTTCTTTTTTCGGTTCCAGTTCGAGTTCTGACGGCTTAATTATCGTTACCGTTTCCATTACATAATGGAAACGATAACCGAAAATGGAAATGACAATTTCGCCAAGTTGTGACCATGTCTAGTACCTTGTATAAAGGAATTATTAATTCATTCCAAATTAAATTCTATTAAACAAATTTTCCCTTGTACAAATTTTCCCTAGGAATGCATTGAAAACTAATTAATCCCTAATTGCGACCGTTTTTCTGTTATACGGATTTGCCCCATAGGCAATTCTGTTAAGCGATTTTCCCCATCTCTGGAATTTTTTTCCTTTAAGCAGATTTTCTGTTAAACCGCTTGTTATACAAGGGTCCACTGTATTTACTTGGAGGCTTGTAATTAGAACCCCCTGGTTTGCATTAGAGCTGAGCACAAAGCACCAAACGGGTTGGTCATGGTGGCTCCTCCTTGGGATGAACAGGTGTTTGGCAGTTTCCAGCCCCACCTCCTCCAGCAGGCATCCACTCAGAGGTGGTGCTGTGGCGTCCATGCCCCGCCTCCTCCAGTCACGGCCTTTGAGTGGGCTCCCAGTAGTGAAGGTGATGCTGGGAAGCACTGAACACCTCTTAGTCTCAAGGCTGAACCACCGCAAACCACCAAACCGGTAGTTTGTGTCCATTTCTAGTGCGCATCCTTCCTTCTAAAGCAGGGGTCCTCGACGTTTACAAACAGCGGGCCGATCCACCACCACCCCGACACCACTGGGGCCGGACCACAGTCCAAGGAAAAAAAGGGGGGCAGGCGGGGGGGTGCGGGGGATCTTGCCGTGGTCCTCCCACTTTGAACTGCCCCACTAGCCAATGTGCCAATGATCCGGGTGGTAGGTGGAGGGAGTAGGGGAAGCGACATAGCCCACCGCTTTGAACTGCCTCAGCAATAGAAGCAGCTGCGGTGGCTTGCTTGCTCTTGAAGCAGAGGGTAGATGGGGGGGTCTGCAATTGGTCCCGGGGGGCGGATTTAGGACCTTGTGGGGCCACATCCGGCCCCCGGGCCTTAGGTTGAGGACCCCTGTTCTAAAGCAACAAAATATAAGCTTGCTCCTTCTTCCATGTGGCAGCCTTTTGGATATTTGAGGATAGCTGTTGTATCTATCACCTCTAATCTAGAGTGGTACCACTTAAGACAAATATTTCGTAAAGCAAAAAACTCGTAGGAAGATCCCCCCCCCCGAAAATAGGCATGGTTTGCATGGCAAAAAAATTCTCTATTTGATGCTTCGCAAAAACAACAACAACAACCCTGTTCTGCATATGTAACCAGGAAAAATACCCAGGTTGTTTATGTCTTTATTCTAGCCTCCAGAATGGATTAATGCATTCCTATGGGAAACCACTTTTCATAAGACAAACGTTTCATAAAACGAAGCAACCCATAGCCTCTAGAACAGATTACCGGTAATCCATTTTCAATGCATTCCTATGGGAAACTGCATTTCATAAGACAAAATTTTCTTAAAACAAATTGACCTGTAGAACAAATTAAATTTGTTTTAAGAGGAACCACTGTACTTTGGGCTAAACGTACCCAGATTTCTTAACCATTCCTAATGCACTTCAGTTTCCAGGGTTATCTGGAAGTTGAGTCATGGCATCTGGACTTCTTTTCTTGAGAGATTGAAACGTTTTGCTGCTCATCCAAACAGCTTCGTCAGTCCACTTGCCATGACTCAACTTCCAGATAAACTCACCTGGATGACTGAGAATCTTCACAGGCAGTTTCTAGGGTTGCTTTTTTTAAGCCTCTTGGTCACCCTTACCTAGAGGTGCTCCAGGCACTTAATATCCTTCTTAGACTGAATTAAATGTAGGGTCTTCTGCCTTAAGGATGGGTCACCAATGCTTGCTTAAGGTCATCCATATTATTCAGCTCTTGGTGTGACTGCTGACGGGGCGAGCACCAATAACTCATAAAACTTTTGATATATATTGAGGTACGTAAACAAATCATGCCTACAGACAGTTTATAAAAGGTTCTAGACCAGGGGTGGAGAATGTTTGACCCTCCAGATGTTTTAGACTGCAAACCCCAGAATTCCAAGCATCTTTTGCCAATGATAAAGGACTGAGAGAGTTGTGGTCCAAAGCATCTGGAGGGCTGAAGTTTCCCTACCCCTGATCTAGGCAAACGTGTCCACAGAAATTGCTAGCTCACAAATAGGTATCACCTTGCTCCTGAGACATATATGGAAGTCTTTTTATAGGCTACTGATAACTATCCTTTTTTTAATATAAAGAACTTTTCTAACTGACACCTGTGCTTGACCCCTGGTTCCCTGGATGCGTGACTGTTTGCCATTGGTGACTAGTTGACTGGTAGTTTGCAAGCCTAGATAAATATTGTGAAACTGGCTACAGTTGTTTGTTGTTGTTGTTGTTGTTGTTGTTGTTGTTGTTTTAATGCTATTTAGAGGTTTAAAGGACAGGGAATGTCCTGCAATATTCCTTTCTTGGGTCTGGGTCCTGTTTTTTTTCCTCTTGACGTGTGGAATATAGGATTTGCTGGGATATAATATTTCGATGTTACAGGCAGAGCATGTAATATTGTGTTGACTGCAGTTATTGCATAACTGTAAAATTAGTAGACAGCTCCCCCCGCCCAGCCTTGAAGTGTTGCCATTTCTTCGTAGTGTATTTGGCAGCTTGCGTTATATAACTTGCCCATCTGAATCAAAGATTCAGTCTCCAAGGAACTGAAATCTGAGGAGGGTGCTCATGTTCATTTCAGGCCAGGAGCTCCCTGTATCTCTGGTCTCACATCAAAGATATTCTGCAAAGCTATTTTTACTTCTCCCTTTTGCATCCACCTACACACCCTTTGGTGACTGATGCATGCAGCCTGCTTTCTTTATCTGCTTGGACTGCATTTCCTGTCATGGATATGGGGAGTTCTACCCAGGAGAGGTCTGAGAACAGGGGGAGCAGGACACATGCCCTCAAGGGAGCTTCTGATACTGTCCCCTCCTTTTCTCACACAAATGACCCTGTGAGGTAGGCCTAGATAAAAGTGGAAGGAGTTGTCCAGTTGTTGACTCAGTCAACAAGTGCTGTGGCACAACGCAGATTTGAACCTGCCCAGTTTTGTTCTGACCCCCTCTAATTCCTGAGCCACCTTGGCTTCATCTGCCGTGGTCTTGGATTTTGTCATAGGCATCTCTTGAAAGCTGTTGGGCTCAGAAGGTTCATGGCGGCCATCTTAGAATAATAGAATAATGCAGCTGTGAGGCGCCTATAAGGCCATCAAGTCCAACGCCCTTCTGAATGTGGAAATCCAAGTCAAAGGAGAGCTGACAGATGGTGGTCTAAATTTCTCTTGAATGCCTCCAGCGTTGGAACACTCATCACCTCCTGAGAAAATTAGTTCTGTCGCTGTACTACTCTTAACAGTTAGGAAGTGTTTCCTGAGATTTAGCTGAAATCTGGCTTCCTGTAACTTGAGCCTATTGCTGCGTGTCCCACACTCAGAGATGATCAAGAACAGATCTTGACTGCAATACACGTATTTGAGATATTCTATCAAATCAAAACCCCTCTGTCTTCTTTTCTCAAGGATGGAGATTCCCAGTTCTTTCCATCTTTCCTTCTACGGTTTGGTTTCCAGCCCCCTGGATCATCCTTGTTGGACTCCTGGGAACTTGTTCCAGTTTGTTATCATCTTTCATGACATGTGGTGTCCAAAACTGGACACTGTGCTCAACACGAGGCCTTAACAACCAGTGCCTGCCAACGAGATAGGAACTATCACCTCGTAGGGTTTGGAGAGGAGAAAAGAGCATGGGCTCAGCTATCAAAGTCTGTGACTGAACACAGTTTTAATATGCCAAATTTTACTTTGATCCCTCTCATCTCCAAGCCACGTTGGCTTCATTTGCAACAGTCTTGGGCTGAGAAGGTCCGTGTCTGCCATCTTGCAGAGCTCTTGTTGGTTGCATTGAGGAAGATCGCAGAAGAGAAGCTTGTGAGTCTCCAGAGATCACTTCTGCCTCCCATCCAAACCTTGGTGGGTCACACCCCCACCGTGAACCCTCCAAAGACAACCTATAGCCATTATTGGAGCTATACCTAAATTTGTTGGACCAGCAGGCTGAGCTGGTGGAAGACTGCCTGATGTAGATTTGTGGTTGGCATATATAGAGTTAGATTTCCAGGGTTACGCCTGGGACCCTACAGACACAGTTGGCATCTCTTCCATTTTGCTGCTGTTTTCAAAAGACATTTCATGGCCGGGGTGGGTGGCTTTGTGTAAAGTGGCATCACCTGGATCTTAGCAGGAATTTTTGAGTTGGCAGGGCCTGAGTATTGTGAGCGTGGGCTGGGCAGTTGAATGAAAGTGAAATGCTAGTATGCTGGGTGCAGGGTGAAAATCTGGGTTCCATCTACACCAATTAATTACGGGTGCCTTTTGTTTAGATAATCAGGAGTGGCTTTTCCCATCTCCAGTGTTTTCTGCTCAGCACCGGTTTTGAAGGCTTTAGGATGCCTGAATTGAAAACCCAACATGAAAGAAGAGGAAATGTTTACCTTTATGTATGTTTCATGGAACGGGTGCCTTTGTTCAAAGGGGGTGGTGGTGGGACGGCTAAAGACGGTGCTGGTGCTAATGGAACAGGCTTGGCGTAGAAAAAGAGGAATGTTAGCAAACTGGTGGGCTGTGCTGAGTCCAGGCACCCACATCTATGAAGCTTTTCCTCCAAAGCAGAGTCATGTCTCTCTTCACTCCCTTCTTCCTTTACGCTTCTGGGGATGGTTGAAGCCAGGCGAGGGCGTGGGCACTGCTTAGTTGGGAGCCAGAAATTCCACCCTCAGCAAGGAACACAACCAGCACTGCAGCACAGTTGCTATGACTTCTCCAGGGTTGTTTGTTTGTTTGTTTGTTTGTTTATCAGCAGGCTATTGTGGCACAGGAGTAGGAGCAGGTAAGAAGTTTGTTTGCCATGCCTTTTAAATAACAATTGGCCAGAATCTGTAAATTACCTCCTAATTGGAAAGGGCTTAAGGCTTCAACCTCTGAACAAACATGCATGGGGGAAATGCCTGAGTGGGCTTCCAGGTTGGGCCAGAAGTCTGTAGAACACAACTGGATGTCCATGGCAGAGGTTGGGGGTTGCCCCAGTGACCTTCTGGTATGCTGTCCAGGATTCCTCTAACTCTTGTCTCTTTGGAAAGAACGTTGTTGCCAAAATCAAGAAGGCTAATGTTGGATATACATTAGGAACCTGGTACAGTATCCGCTGGGAATCAGTTCCAGGCCTTATCGTGGATAACAAAAACCATGGATAAGAGAGAACACTGAAAAAAACCCCAAAACCCCTGTTTTGCAACAGTAGCTTGCTTTATAGCTGCTGTTTGTGACAGTAGCTTGCTTTGCAGCTGCTAAATTATTCATTCAATTTTCCCCCTCTACCAACCATGGATAACTGAATCAGTGGTTAATGAATCACTGGATATGGGGTTCCTACTGTATATTGACTACATAGGATGCCTTTTAGAGGTTTTAGCTGGGAAGGAGCTGCAATGGCTGCTAATCAATTCAGTAACAACTAATAAGTCTCTCTTGACCTCAGGTTCTTTTCCCCATCTATCTCTTTTGTTTTCTCCAGTCAGTGTTCACTTAGTGTTCTGTCAGTGTGTCAGAAGAAGTGAACAGTTGAAGTGTTCTCTTAATTAGCTATGTAACCAGTTAGTTGGTCAATAACAAAACAGACAAAGTTGTTAAGCTCAGTAATACTGTAGTAGCCCTGTATTCATGGGCAGTTGCTTCTGGGCCTCCCTGCCGATACTGAAATCCGCAGATAAGAGCGAATGCAATTTGCAGCACTACTGGAGGAGTGATCTGCAGCAGCATGATATTGGAGCAGAGAGCCGCAAAGGTAATTTGCTTTTTTGGCTGCTATTTGTGACTGCAAATTATTTAATTATTTTTAGCGGCCAACTGCAGATAACTGGATCAGCTGATGCCAAATCAGTAGATACGGGGGTACTACTGTCTAACAAGTTCACCTCTCCACAAAGTATGATGTTGGTTTTTTTTTTATAAGAGCTGTGAGTAAACTGAACCATTTTATACATTTTCATGACCAGAGTCTCTGGTTGAATGTATTGAATCAATTGGTGCCAGTTGAGGTAGACTTTAAAAAAGGAGGTGGTCTGCTAAGGGACACTGAAGTTCAAACTGCTTTATAGGTTCCTTCTGGAACCATTTTTATCTCTTGTGTAATGAGAAGGAAAGTTGAATTCATTTATCTAAGCACCCTTTCTCCTCACACCAACCTCTAACAAATCACCCCTGCTAATTCACATCACAACCATATACATGTGCAGGATAGCAGTGCATTACACGAGCATATTAAAAAAAAACCCCAAAACCTGTCAATATAAGTATAAGTATAAGTATAAATGTTTACATTTTATTAACAAAGTCCTGCAGAAATGATGTCTTGGCTGCCTGAACTTGAGAACTGAGCATATCAAAAAACCACCCTGCTCAGATGATCCAGCCAGCTGGTGCATATTTACCTGGAAGTAGGTCTCTCTGTTTGTTCCTTAGGAAGCGTGTATTGGATTTTAGCCTAAAACTAATTGCATTTGCTTAGTCCACTTCATCATCCTTCACTACCTGTATTTAACTGCCTATTGTGGGCATTTGGGCTTTAACCAACGTCAGCGAATTGATCAAGAATCATCAGAAATGAATGGATCGAATAACTTGCAGCTATGAGAACCATCTGGTGTCTGGCAGGAATTTGAGGTCTGAGGTCACGATAGGCGCTCTTGGCCCCATCACCACCTGCCCCATAGTTTGCTCTTCACCCCATCTCCTCCCACCACCTCCTGCCCCCGTATTTGCTAAAAACCCAAACCCGAGTTGCATGCCAGGCAAAGCTCTCGGACTATTTCAGGGGAACGTTTCCTGCTCAGCCACACGGGCAGCAAGGAGCAAAGCCCTGTAATGGCACAGAGTGAGGAGAGCGCAAGACAAGCCGTGTTTGCTGCATTTGATGGGTTAACTGTTGGAAGAGTTTTCAGATTGCGTTGGCTCGGGGCTGTCTTAAAATTGGAGTACTTCACAGGTTTCCAGACGCTGCTCTGAAGAATGAAAACAAGGTGAGTTCTGCAGGGTGAAGCTGCCGGTTTTTATAGATTTTTGCAGGTAAACAGCTCCATGCTTGAAAAATCGTAGACTGACCTAGATCAAAGTAATACTTACTTACATGTTATGGGAAATGAAACAAAATGCAGTTTCAGGGCTCTTTCTGGATCTGCAGCAAAGATGCCAAGATCTAGTTTTGAGTTTCATGCTGGGGATTTCAGATTCAGAGCTTATTGGTTTTTTTAAACTGCTTGTAGTGAAGTAAAGCCATGGAAACAAACCATCTGTCTTTTGCAGATACCAAATTATTATTTATTTTAGTATCTTCATTTCCAACGGATGCTGCTATACTTCTTTCAATGTTCATATGTTAGAAGATACAATAATTGTAATCCGCAGTTAGTCCCAGTGCCTTGTTTATTGTTCCTTAATATACTGGCATCAATGTGTCAGAGAAATCAAAAATGCAAGAGACATCAACTTCAGCCCCCCCCCAAATCTTCTTGTCGCTAAAAAGACCGTCTGTAGAAGAAAAACTTAGAACTTCATTTTCCCCACTAATGCATTTAATTAATTGATTGCTTGATTTCATACTAGACTGTTTATTTTCTAGATTTTTTGTTTGTGCAGTTGCTGCATCTATAATATTTTATGGTATGTCTTTTAGAAAGCTTATTTTTTAACGCTATGCCAAATTCGTCATCAGTTTTCTCTTTTTCATTCCACGTTTTGAAAATGTGTGGTAGAATATGGATGTTTCAAGAAGCATGGACAGCTCCTTGGCCTTTTCCCTCTTTTACAGTTTTTTTTTTTTTTGGAAGTAAGAAAAAATTGTGGGGAAGGTGCAGGATGATGACAAATGAGTGACATCTATTGAGCTTCTCTTGCAATTATGTGCATGTGGTGATACTTCACAGAGAGTTGGAAGAGTTGGAATCTACTAGTAGACTTCCAGATGATTTCTAGTTTGACGATATATTGAAGTCCATTTTTAAACAGCATTTTTAAACAGCATTGACCGAAGGAAGGGTGAGTCAACTGAATTAGCTTGTTGAAATTGAGAAAACCTTGTGCAATATAGGAGTAATTTATGAAGCAATTCTTCTGAGAATTTCTTGACCTACATCTGAGATGGTCAATGGATTCCTGGTCTAACCAAGGATGTTCTGCTGTTTCGTGCATATGGTTGTTGAATTTTGGAACTACAAATGATAAATGGAGTCTAAACACTCTCCTTGCCATTGTAGACCATTTCAAACGTCCGCCCAGGGCAGGGAGTGAGAAGGAATGGGGTCTGTTTCCAAATAATGTCATGACCACCCTTGGGGGCTTTCCACTTAACAGTCGAGACCTTTCACAAATGCTTAGAAGTCTTGTTGAGTTTAGTTGGTACATGTATGTTGGATTGGAGGCTCAAATGCTGTTTATTTGGTTTTCACCAATAGGCTTAAAGTGAAGGGTAGGAAGGGGTGGAATTTTGATCTGATTTGACTGAAAGAGCCATATTTGTAGGCCTGCACATATCACATTGTGTGTGTGATCACACTATTGGCATCTAGTTTTATGTTTCCACTTATTCTTCCTGGTTAAAGTTTGCTTCTGCTACTTCTGGAAGAAACTCAAAATTCTATTCCAGTTGCTGATGTAGGTTGTAAATAAAATGTGCTTCATTCTTTACATTTAAAATGAATTTAGCACATGTTTAGATGTCCAGTATGATACCGTGGACAAAGTGATGGATTCAGGACTCTTGGGTTTCGATCCCTCCTCAGCTGTGGAACTGTCCTGTTCTAGGATTGGAACTGATAAGGCCATCTATATCTGACTTACTTTAAAGGTTTTATTAGGATTCTTTAAGTTGACTTCCATCTTGATGGCATAGTATATAACAACTCACATTTATCTAAGGGCGTTTATACACGACCCCTAAGCTGCGCTGCAAATGGCTCCCAGCTCCGGAGTTTAGAAATGTTTTCCCACCAGCTCCGGAGTTTGGAGACAATTAAGTGCGACCCTGCCCACTTTAGCGCGACCCAGCACATTTTTCATGTACCTGCTCTCTGCAGGTGAAAAAAATTTGATGCGGATAAGAGTGCCGGGCTCTCCTGGCTTGTCTGTTGTTTTTTTGCCTCCCGCCCCTTTAAGAGCTCCTTGAGCCGGAACCAGGAAGTAACGGGGCTGGTGGCAAGTTCGACCGTCACCGGCAGTTTAGTATAGGCTTCTTTTGTCCTCCCCCCCCATGCCGACAGGAGCAGGAAGTGCTGAGGGGTGGGGACGGAGGAACAGAAACGAACCCCCAAGATCTCTGGTCCGAATTTAAGGGACCAGCGGATCTTAGGGGTCGTGTGAAAAGGCCCTAAGAGTGTGATAGGAAGACATGAACTGCATCAAGTGTTTCTGGGTCAGACAGGAGTGCAATTTCCTCGGCACCCTATGATTGCTGGGGAATGGAGCCCATTGGACCATTACACCAGTGATCCACAGTGCACTGCATTTCTCTCTGTGTTGCCACCCTTAGAGAGGTGCACTGACCCTTCTGCTGCTGTTTTCTTTATTTCATGCAGTCCATGAGAAGTCTGAAGACTAGAGGTTTCTGGTCCTGTGGAGATCCCACACATGAACAGAAACCTCTCTTCATTTTGATCCTGCGATGGAAACGATGATAGGCGTGTTTGGGAAACTGAGTTCAGTAGCGTAGAGGCTCATTTCAGGGGTATGGTAGAAAAGTTGGAGGGCAGGGTTGCCTCACATGGCTTAGAGGACAGGTCTGAGCCATGGAGTCCTGCCAGGGCAATGAATATCGGACATCCCTGACCGCTAGATTGGGCAGACATGCTCATCTCAGGCTAGTTGCAGGTCCAGTCCGGTGGCTGATGCCATGTCGGAAGCCTTTTCATCCGCTGTGCATGTCTGAACCTCTGGAAGCTGAGATTGGGGCATCCCCCTGACTTTGACAGATTGTCCTGTCCTTCACACCTTCTGAGGGTTGCTTGGGGTGGGGGGTGGGTAGGATCATCAGTGCCTTCTAATTGAACGGTGTGAATCCCTGGAGCCATCTCACATGGCTCAGCCACTTGAGCTCGGCATTGAATAATTGACGAAGCTGGGCTTTTTTTGGTAATCTAATCTGTGCCATTCAAGAGGCTTTATGGACAGCAGCTAGAGATTGATCCAAAGGTCCTCGTTTCTCCTTTTGAAATGCATGGAAACACCTCCCGTGCTGCGGCTGCTCCTTTTGGCGATGCAGACGATGCGGGGGACCTGATGGGGGCCACGGTTCATGTGCTTTCAAGTGGCTGGTTTCACAAGAGAAGCAGGGTGGATTGGATTTGAAAGAAAGCAATGGAAATCATTGTGCAGCCCCCCCCCCTCAAAATCCATGCAGTTTTTTTAAATGAATTGGAGTTGGAAAATTTAAATGAGGATTTTAGAAAAATAGTTTTGATTAAAAAGAAATTATCCACTGTGCAGTGATTTAAATTGTGTTTTGCATCGAGTCCACCCTGTACGGAAGTGTTGAAATCTTGCAGTGCTTTGCTGGAGGTGAGGTCGGGTGGCAATTCTGCACACTCCAGAACTTGAAATGATCTTGCATCACATTAAGTCGTTTTGTCTGTCCCAAGCACTCCTGACTTCACTGAGAGTAGAGAGATGTGAAGGCCTAGAAAAAAATGAAAAAAAAATCATGAAGCCTTCCCCCCCCACACACACCCCTGAAAAATTGGAAGAAATGAAAAAAGAAATAGAAAAAAATACTTATGGAATGTTTTATTTTAACATAATGAATAAAATATTTTAAGACAGAGTGTTCAAATATTTTCCAAATCATTTCTAAAAAATATCATTGAAACTTAGTTCCACTCCCTTCTATACATCCCCCCTTGAATTCTTTTTATGAGAATGAGGTTTTTTCCCATGCTTCAATATTTCTGGAAATTTTACATCTCTACTAAGGAACAGTATATCGGGGTTTCTGTCTGGAGGTGCTGAGAATTGTACTCTGGACCTTCTGCAAAGAAAACGTGTGTCCTCTACCTTTTCTACAGAACATGGAGGACAACGCTTTTAGATCCGTATGGCTCCAGCCATTTCTTTTCATTTGAGCACCGACATGTATTTTCTCCTTGCACACAGAAATTGATCTGGATGTCCAGGAGATCACAGTGTGTATACCCCCGCTGGGAGGACGGAGGGTCAGCTGGGAGGATAGTTTTGGCCAGCCCTTGGGTGGCCTTGGATAAGGCATGATTCCATCAGACTGAGGGTCACATCCACAGGGGTGCAACCTAAATAATGCAACATGGATATGGAACTCGCCACTGAGTTCCATTCCTTCATGAGAAGGGAAGTGCTCGTTGTAATCGCCCTTTCAACTGAGGATGTGAAATTGCAAAAAAGGCTTTGTCCTCATCCTAACATGGGGGGGGGAGGAGATATTTTTTCTGACATTGCTGAGCTTATGATTTTATGCAAATCATATCTTTTGCACAAAATGCACAGTATGTGCACTTTTGCACAGCTTAAACAAGGCTACAATTGCTGATGTCCTGTTAAGGGGGTTTCTAAGAATCTGAAGCATTGGATGGGTTGTTTGCATCATTTTGATTGATCAACCAGTTCTTTTTTGTTTATTGCTTTTGTGTATGTGTGTGCCTATGTTTTGAACACTAAAGGGAAGGGAGCCAGGTTTATGCATACTGATGTAGAGACATTGCATGCAAAATTCCAGAACTCTTGTAGAGATTTTGTGGAAAGAGAGAGAGAGAGAGAGACTGTGTGTGTGTGTGTGTGTGTGTGTGTGTGTGTGTGTGTGTGTGTGTGTGTGTGTGTGTGTGTGTGTGTGTGTGTGTGTGTGTGTGTGTGTGTGTGTGCTGTATTCATTCATTCATTCATTCATTCATTCATTCATTCATTTATTATAACACTAATTCATTTATTATAACATTTATTATAACACTCCTCTGGTAGCAGGGCCACTCTTATTTCTACAGTTTCCAACTGTATAAATAAGCATTTTCCCCCTCATTCTGTTAGCCGCCTTGGGTCCTTTTTCCAAGGAGAAAGGTGGGGTAAAAATACTCTAAAATAAATAAAACACAGATAGAGTGTTCCCTGTTTTCCATTGCTCACAGAGAGTGCCATGGGGCTTGGAGTTTTCTCACTGAGATGTCCCACTAGGTGTCCATTGCACCCCTACACTGACATGTTTCTGGCTAGTGTTTCTGAGCTCGATTTATCCTGTAGGTCCACTGGTCTATTTTGTAGTCTCCTCTGAGAGGTGGTAGCGTGTGTCTTACCCCCAACTAAGATATGAACTTGGGGACCTTTTGTATTGACTCCACCTTAGAGGTGTTATGCTTCCTCCAGGTTTGGAGAGACAGCATAACCTACAGCCAGGAAGAATGATGGGCTAGCAAGGTAGACATAGGCAAGCTGCTACCTTGTAAGCTCTTGCCTATAGGTAGAATCGACGTTATTTTCTTTTGTGAGATATTCCTGTGGAAAGTACCTTTGGGCTGAAGTTAAGGAAGTTGTTTTACTCCTTCATTTTCATATCTTTCTTTGAAATGGGTGTGGGTGGAGGACCTTGTCAAGTAGCCATGGTGAGCCATAAGATAACAATTTACTATCTTTTATAGAGTGAAGCTCACCTGAAAGCAGACACACCAAGTGTTATTTGAATTACAAAATAATATTTGTAGTTAGGAGAAGTGGAAGGAGTGAGGGAGGTGAGAGGGAACTGAAACACAGACAGTGGTAATTATGTTTATTAACGGTGACTGTTTGCAGAACAGTTGCTGAATGGTAGTTACAGTAGAAGTCAAAAATTGCATTAGCCAAGACATTTTTACAAGTGTATCCAGTGTATTCCCAAGATGTTACTATGTATCCAGCTTATGCACCCCCCCCCTATTTTCTCTAGGTTTATTTTACTGTTACTGAGAAATTCCTTTATAGGCTACTAGTAAAATAACAACAACAAAACATTGTTACTGAAAGTGCCTTCATGTGTTTCATTCTTTCACTTTTTTGGATTATATGCAAGTAAAATGCGTGAAGGTAGAAGGTGGCATATATCTGAAATATAAAATGCCACATAGAGGGGGTGCAAAAGTGTGGATGTGACCTGCTACACATTGTTTGAAGGACTGGGACCATAAAAACACCACCCTTTACTTCAGATGCCGCCTCAGAACATCTCAGCTCCGGGCCACAAATAAGCAATTATCTGGCATTTTTTTCATCTCGCTAAGAAACTTTACATCTGAGAACTAACTCTTGATATTTCCATCTTTGTCATGTTTGAACTTTTGGTACAGCTCTGAGGAAGAGAGCGTTGCCCTCGAAATATATTAGCAAATGTTTTGTCGTTTTCCTAGCAGCCTATAAGGTACCACCTGGTATAATATTGTATTTGAGTTTGGGATGGCTAGACGGCTCTCCACCATGTTTTGCTTCAATTGGATAGATTTGAAACTGGCAGACCAATATGACTTAGTAGGAAAATGCATAACAATGCATGGATTGCTAAAAAATGACAGGCAAAGAAGCAGAAATTTCTGTGCAGTGTGGGGCGGTGGAGTTGGGGGAAATCCTGCAAGCTGGTGCAGAATTAAGGCCAAATTAAAATGCTTGTAGGAGCTGGTGAATAATAGTGAATGTGAAACCAACAGGTTTATCCCAGATACTGGATATCCACTGGATATCATAAACACCTTTGTATCAGGAAGCTGATGATCCAATGTGCAGTTAAGTTTAGAAAAATCCCTTGTCTTTCTTCCTGACAAGAGGTGTGAAGGCCTGAAAAAAACTGGGACAATTCAGAAAAAAACACAGTTTTGTTTTGTTTTTCCTTTTTTCCGAAAAAAAATGGAAAATTTAAAAAAAGAAAAAGAAAAATGGTTATGGAATGTTTTATTTAAATATGATGAGTAAAATATTTTAAGGGTGTTCAAATATTTTCCAAATCATTTGTAAAATAATATGCATAGTATCTGATTATTCTAATTTCCGTGCCCCGAGGACACACAAGTCCTAGGTGACAAACTGAACTCTCCAATGCAAGAACAAGATGCATTTCTTCCTTTAGCCGGTGCTGCTGTTTTCACAAGATAAATGATTCCGATTAAATTTCATGCCCATTTATTGAAACTTGGTCCCACTTCCTTCTATACATTCCCCCCCCCTTCAATTCTTTTTAAGAGAATGAGATTTTTATTTTATTTTTATTAAACACTGTGGAGAGGAAATATGAATAATTGTTAATTCTGGATTTTTAAACATTGTTTTGTAGAGTTTTTTTTTGTTCCACATAATAGTAAACAGTTTAGGTCGTTACTCCATTTGTTACAATTACAAATATTGTTTGAAAAGTAAATTCTGTTTTTAATAATTGTTTGGATACACTATATTTTAATGCTAGTTGTGATAATTTCATGCCAAGTCAAGTTGTCCATAATCATATTTTATGTTCCTAAAGTAACAGAATGACTTTCAGGTTGTAAGGTTTTTTTTTTTTTTTTTTACTAATTTAGCATTTGTTCGTTTTTTCCAAAAATTGCCATTTTTTTCCAGGAAAAAAGGTGGGATATGGTTTTTTCACCCCTGAGATTCAACATTTCCAGAAAATTTGCATCTCTATTTCATGCCACAGGAGTCAAACACAGATGAACTATGATTCAGACACTTATATCAGACACTTATATCTGTTTTGAAAGTACTTTGGGCTGTTCATTGGTTATGCTGTATATACTTAATGTTCTGAATAATTCCTTAAATATCTAATAGAGCAGGCTCCCTCCACAAAAACATGCAAACACACCAGAATCCCATTGTTGACATTGATCTCTTGAGGTTCTGCCTTACTGCTCTGCTCTTTCTCCCTTGCAGTTTTATATTATTGTTTGTTCTGTTGCCTGTGCAATATTTTTATATTGAAAGCAGCACTGAAGGAGCCTCCTGGGAAGAGGTGGGTGGCAAGGCACCTCCCTGTGAATTATCTCCTCTCCTTTCTACGTCCAGGTGCCACAGACATGGGCGGCAGGCAGTCCACAGCCGGCGATCTCTCCCTCAGCCAGGGCCCCATATCCGACACCATTCAGGCGGCTTACAGGAGCGGAGAATTTGTGGAGGCCCAAGAGCTGATTAAGGCAGCGTGTCAAGATAACCTCTCACAAGTAGAAAAGGTGAGAGCCCAGTATTGGGACATTCCTCTTGGCTTTTTTTTTTTTTAGGTTCCTTAGCAGTTGCAATTCTTAGCACCAGAGACCATGAGGACCATGTGGGATGGGTAGATTTGGAGGGAAGTTTGGGTGTGTGTGTGTAAGAGACTTGATGCCAAATATCAAGATCTTAAACCATTAAGGAATTTAATCACTGTGCCACGAGGCGCAGTGGTTAAATATATCTGAATAAATAACTAAAAATGAGGAATAAAAACATGGCAGTCACATAGGAATTCCACAAAGGGTTTATTAGCTTTAATAACAGAATGTTTTCTTTTTTATTTTATTTATTTACTTATTTATTTGACTTTTATACCACCCATCTTGGTTGGGTGTCCCTGGTTCCGGACAGGCTAATAGATTACTGTACATCTTTCTTGCCCCCTTCCAGATGGTATAACTAGACTGGGGTAATTTGAGAGGGGAGGGAGAAGCATCCACTCTTGGCAGAAGCCAGTCAATTAGGTATTGTTGGCTCCAAGCATCAGCTCTGGATTGTAGGGTTTTTAAAGGTCAAGCTGGCTTGATACAGATCTAAGCTCTTGCAACCATGCCAATTCTACTTGGGTTATGAAATTGCATGTACAATGGATTTTCCCAGTCTAATTTGTTGTTGTTGTTTTGGTACAATTTCCACACACTCACCTTAGTTATCATTGAGAGTTCCAGTAACTCTCACAAGGGTCAGTATGGGGGTGTGGTGGTGGTGATCTCTTCTCTCGCCACTGGTACAGATGTCCAAACTGCAGAGCAGGATTAACTGATAGATTGACTGATTGATTGAACTCTTATACCACCCATCTAGCAAATAGCTGTTTGGGACAGTTTATAAACCAACTAAATAATATCCAGAGCAAATGAACAATTTAAAAACACAAGAAGAATAAACGTTAAGCAAATCACGTTGTAACTTAACTAAGCCAGAATTAGTGCAGAAAAAATGCAGTTCCCAGTTGTTCCAGTTTTTCCATAGCCCCCCCTCCCCCGTGGCTTCAACATTTCTGGAAATTTTACATTTCTACTTATGTATTGCTATCTCTCAGTTACAATGTTGTTATAGTATGCTGTCAAGTGGGAGCCAACTTATGGCAACCATATTAGAGCTTTCAAGGCAAGTGATTAAACAATGATTTCACCAATGCCACTCCCTCAGTGAGTTTCCATGGCTGAGCATGGATTTGAATCCAGGTTTCCTAGTCCATCATTCTATCCACTATACTGCACTTGGTATCTTGTAATACAGTAAGACCCCAATATCCTCTGGGGAATCCGTTCCAGGCCTTCCTATGGATAATGGAAACTGTGGATAAGAAAGAACGCCAACCCTCCCCCCTCCCAACCACTGTTTTGTGGCAGTAGCTGGCTTTATTGATTCTGTTTTGGGAGAGTAGCTTGCTTTACGGCTGCTGATTTATTTATTTATTTATTTATTTATTTATTTATTTATTTATTTATTTATTTATTTATTCCCTCTGCCAACCGTGGATAACTGAATCAGTTTATTGCTTAGTTTCTTTGTTGTGAACCGCCCGGAGTTCCATCTGGAAGACGGGCGGTATATAAGCCCAAATAATAAATAAATAATAAATAATCAGTGGTTAATGAATCAGTGGATACAGGGCTCCTATTGTATTAGAGAAGTTTGGAATAAATCCATAAGTCTCAAGAATGTAGTTGAATAAATGGGATTAGCAAATGGATTCAGGCTCTTAAGAACAGAAAGAATCCATGTTGGATTTCCTGATGCAAACACAAAGGGAACAAGCATGAGAATGAGAGAGCTGTTCAGTGGTTCATGCTGGTTCGTACATGCAGTGGCCCAGGTGTAATCTATTGCCTTTCCCTACTCCCTGGATGGATCCCCCCCCCCACCAGTCAGGACATGCTTCTTTTCCTTGGCTGTTCGTCCGGTTCCCAGCAGGAGCACAGGCTTCTTTGCCCCTCCTCCTTGGCTGATTACCCACCCAGACAAGGAGGTGGGATAGCCAAGCCCATGCACCTCCTGGGGACTGGTTGGAAAATGGAAGAGAAGGAGAGAAGCACACCCTGCCCGGTGAGTGGGTCATAGGCCAGGGAGGCAGTGAAAGGGAACTCACGGCACCAGTGATGATGCACGTATGGATGGCCATAAACCTTTGAACTGAAGTCTGTGCCCATCTGTAATTAGAATACTGGTCCTATGGGATACAGACTTCCAGATCAGTCCTCAGACATTTTTTTTGCCATTGGGTTGCAATTAGTTTGGTTTGTTTCCATCTGTAGCAATTGGTGAGGGTAGGCTTGGTGGATTTTTGAAGTTCCCAGTAACAGGTTGTCTGGCAATCGTATCCTTTGACTCTCTGGCAGAAATATGTCACGTAGATTTGACGGCTGCTTGGAGCAATAAGTGTCTCGTTTCAGTTCCTCTGGTTGCTGTGCTAAAAAAGATTCTCTCCCATCTCCCCCAACAGGGCCACCTCCTAAGTCTTTCCGCTGCCTATGGGGATCTCCAGGCGGTGAAGTACCTGCTGAAAGAAGCCTGTGTGATGGTGCCCCTCGAACCAAACGACGACAACCCGGCTGTAATGGCAGCCCATTTTGGGCACAAGGATGTGGCCCAAGAACTCCTGGATTCTGTTCTCGGTGGGTTGGACTTCTTGGGCTTCAGCTGGCCTTGAGGCACTTCTCCTTACATCACCTCCAGTGTAATCTGTAGCAGTGTCTCGATCTCGCCCTACGTCAAAGTGAACGTGAACGGTCTCCAAAAATATCCTCAGAGGACTTACTGTCTTGCTCACTACTAAGAAAGATCAGTTTGCTTATTGAATCACTGGACCTTTCTGGTGGTGGAACCCAACTGTTGTACAGATTTGTGCCCAAAGAATTCTCATTAGCCCACTCTATTGTGTTCTTCCTTTTAGAGAAAATCCACCTGGTATCTTGCTGGTTTTTATTGCAGTGGTGGGGGTTAGGCCCTAAGCTAGTAGGGTTTCCCCCTCAAAAGTCAACCAACACAAGCTGCACCACATTTTTCTGTAGTCCAATGATGAGGAGAATCTACTACCCCCGTATCTGTGGATTAAGCATCAGTAATTTCATCTACAGTGATCCCCTTATATACTGCGGTCCCGCTATATTGGTTCATATACTGCGGTCCCGCTATATTGCGGGACCACAGTATATGAAAAAAGACCCCCTGGGTAAGGGGGGGAGGGCCTGTCGGAGGCCTCAGAAATGACTTCCAGTTCGCAGGGAGGCCCTTTTGGGGCTTCCAAAAGACCTGGAAAGGCCCTTGCAGGCCCGATCGGGGCAGCGCCAGGCTGGGGGTAAATACAAGAGCCCCCAGCTAGTCCCCCCAGGCCCAACTTGACCTGTATCCGTGTCTCACGGATTTTCAATTATCGCGAGTTGAGTCAGGTCCCTAACCCCCACGATAGGCGGGGGGGGGGTCACTGTATGTCAGATCTGAAATATTATACATAGCATGGTATCTGGTTCTGTCTAGTGCCAAATTCTAATAATACATGTTAAAATATGTTTTCTGTCCCCCCCTTACTATGCTATATACAGTTGGGTTATTTGTTTCAGAACATACTGGTTCCAATATGACCCACATGAGCCCTTGTTCTGCACCTGCATGGAGCTGAGCTCCAACAAGGAAGCAGACTCTGATGTCATCTTTGCTTCTTTGTGGTGCTGGCCAATCAGGAGCTTTGCAGGGACAGGCATCATCCCGCCTCCCTGTCTGATTGGCCAGCACCATGGAAAAGCAAAGATGACCACAGATCCTGCTTCCTTGTTGGATCTTAGGTCCGTGTGGGCACAGGACAAGGTAAGTGATTGGCTGCTTGTGTGTCAGAGGCTTTTGAACACCACCTGAGCTCACACAGGTCATTTCGGAACCAGTAGGTTCCGAAACAAATAGCCCATCCTTAATGCTATATATTTAGCATTAGCTATTATGTGCAGATTTCAGTATCTGCGGGGAAGGGGGCAAAACCAAATGCCCGCGGATATGGGGATCCTACTGTATTCTCATTTTCTTTAGCGAGGCATGAAAAATTTACTTTAATCAAGACTGACACCTGCAGGTTTACTCTTAGCATTTTTAGAGAGGAGGTATGATTAGCACAGGACCGAGGTGTACCTGGAACCGCAGTGTGATGTAAACAATTAGCAACTTCCTTTTTAGGTGCAGTTTTTAATCTGAGGATTAGTGCATTTATTAGTGAACCATATCAGATTGCTTCCAGGATGCTCCTTGGGATCTTCCCCGAGTATTTTTATTGCTTGTACTAACAGTGGTGTCATTATGCAAATACAACCAGTTTAAATTAGAAATGCTGTTGGGATTTTCAGAGAATTCTACATGAATGTGTTGTGATGCTGTGGCACATGTTCTTGTGCACTACTTCAGTGGCATTGGTTTTTGTGGTCTGTTGGACTCCCCAAGGTTGGGGGAAAGTTTGTTTGTTTTGGCAATACAATCCAGAATCCCCCCCAATCACCCCCAACCCCCAGCCAGCATTATTATGGCATGTGGACACTTGTTTTGACAGGTCCGTCCAACTCAGTGCAACTTCTCAATTGGATGCTCGCTGTCGCCTGCCAGCAAGGTCATCTTGAGGTGGTCAAGCTGTTAGTCCTGACGTACAAAGCCGACCTGGACAGCTGTGCCGTGAGGAGCAATGAGTTCCCTGCTCTGATCCGACTGCCACTCTATGCAGCTATCAAAGCAGGTATTGGATGGTGGGTTCTGTGTTGACCGGACTTGCCCTATCATGAGACTGAATGAGGCCTTCGCCTTTGTTGTCAGATACTGGGGTCCCTTGGGATTGTCAATTTCTTGCTATCATGGGTGCCGTCGGCTTTATTACCACGTTGTTTTGTTGCAAAATCATTGGGATTTGGGGCACACAAAAAGCAGTATAGTAGGATCAGTATCTGCAGGTTCATGTACCTGTGCTCTGAAAATATTAAAAATATTACAAGAAAAAGACTAGAAATACATATTTCCATGATGAATTTACTACAACTGGCCTCAAGAGGGAGAAGGAGATCATGCTATTGATTCTTGCTCTTGAAGAATACCTAGCATGGGGTCCCTTTAGTGGCCCGTTCTGGAATCACATGGTGAAAATATGTATTTTTGGATTTATTTATTTATTTAACCATGCTATGGATAGAGTTCACTGTTTTCAGCGGATTTCACAATTTGTAGCCTGGCTGGCAGCTTGGAGACAAACCCCTGTGGATATAGGGCTCATACAGTGAATACATTTCCTGATTGCCTTTATTGGTGGGGGAGTGTGACACCCCCACCCTCCAATTCATTTCTTAGATAGTTGGCAGGCTAACATGGAAGGAGATTGGTCCTATTTGCTTGATGGTTCTCATTGCATCTCATACTTTTTATAGTCTCATATCCAGATGTTGGCTTGGATCTTATGAAGCCCTAAGCCAGTGGTCCCGTTCTCAACCTTGGGCCTCCGGACTGCAATTCCCAGAATCTTCTTTGACTAGCTGTGCCAGCCAGGATTTCTGGGAATTGTAGACTAGGAACATAAGGGGAACAAAAACTGGGAAGCACCCCCAAGCCATCTGGGAAGGAGATAGCTGGATGGCACCATTTCAGACTGGGTGGAAGAGTCGTTTTGCATTTTCTAACAGCTCTGTAGGTTGAATACGCTAGCACACCAGGGAGAAGACATTAACCTTTCTCCATGTGTCACTGGTTTATTGCAAGTGAGAACCCTGGAAGGGACTAAAAAAACACACACACTCACATTCTGCCATTTCCTTTTTTTTATTTTTCAAACGGAACTTGGCACAGACTTCCACGTTTTCAGAGGCACAGCCTTTGCAGGCAAGCCTAGGGTAACTCAACCTGCCTACAAGGAAGTTCTCTGGTTATTTTTTGAACTAGTCAAGCTGGGCTCCATAAGCACATTCTCATTAATGTACCATATAGGGGAAGTGCATTTGAGATTTAAAAAAAAAAAGTCAGGAACACCCAGTTTCAGGAAACATACTTATTATGGTTGTTTCTTTTCTTTACTCAGATTCTTCCGGGTTTTTAAAATTTAGATTTACAATTTCCCTATGGAATTAGGAACAGAATTGCTCTTTGAGGATCCCTGTTTAGTTTAGTTTTCATTTTGGAAAGCCAGGAACATCCATGAAGTCAGGCTTTTGACTCCTCGTTGGTTGTCTCCTCCCTTATTATTATTTTTTGGTTAGGACACGAGGATGTCGCCGCTTTCTTGGTTGCAAACGGCTCCTCCTTGGGCTCCTACATCCTGATGGACTGCCCTCGCGCGAGCAAACAACTGCTTCGTAAATATTTTGTTGAAGCAGCTGTGCTACCCAGAAATGCCCCAGGAAGAACGGTGAGTAACTGTTTGTGTACCGAAAGAAAAGCAGTTTTGGGGGAACAGAGATTCCTCTTGTCTTTGGAGAACATAAACCTGAGAAAAAGAGAGGCAGAGCTCAGTGAAGCCTTTTTGGATTGCAACTCCGGAATCGCCTGGCCATCCTGGGTGGGAAATTCTGGGCAAGGCGGTTCAAAAGAGTCATAAGAACATAAGAACAGCCTTGCTGGAACAGGCCACAGCCCATCCAGTCCAGCATTCTGTCTCACACAGTGGCTCACCATTGGCTTCAGGGTATTCCCAAGCAGATGTCTTCACCTGCTTACGATTCCCTGCAAATGGCATTGAGAGAGATCCTTCCTATCTCTCCAACCTGGAGGTTGTCCTTAGGCATCCATCATGATAGCCATTGATACCTTTTTTTCTCCATGAACTTGTCCGATGAGTTCCACAGACCAATGATTCTCTGGGTGAAAAAGTACTTTCTCTTATTTGTTTGAAATCTAGCACCCAAAAGTTTCATGGAGTGCCCCCTAGTTCTAGGGTTGTGCAGTAGGGAAAACAGTTTTTCCTTATCTACTTTGTATTTCAAAGCTTTATATTTGGCCAGTGGCATAAACCAAATACTGTACCAATCCCAGTTAGAGTAGACCCAGTGAATTAAATGTTGAATCGTAAATCTACACTTGCGTAAATCTCATTCATTCCATGGATCTAGTTTTGTTGTGACTGTTGACTGGATTTTGACCAAAATGCCTTGGGTTTAATTCTAGAAATGAATACCTTTCTGTTTTTCATTTGAAAGGTTGACAATTCCCATTAACATCTTCCTTTAGGTTCTTTCCGTGAATTGGTCAAACCTCAGGCTTCCTTGGGTGGATCTTGACTGGCTGATAGATATTTCTCATCAGATCACTGAGCTTGACCTCTCTGCCAATTGCTTGACCTCTCTCCCTTCTATTATTCCATGGGGGCTGATAAACCTCCAGAAACTGAACCTCAGTGAGAATCAGTTAAATGAGCTGCCTGATGTCCATTCTTCGGACGGAATTCTCTGCACAAAGTAAGTCCTTATACCTTTGACCTAGGACTAATTTGAGTTGAGCAAGGGTTGGAAGATCATTGGAGTGGACATTTCCGGTTGGCCCTGCTTTGTGTAGGCTGAATTAACTGACTAGTTCCATGTTTGCACCTCATTTCGATCACCTGAGCTGTGCATAAACCTTGTGAACACTGAAATCTATAACCATAGTTTCCAGGTTTGGATGCAACTGGAAACGATGGTTAGTAGACAACTTCTGGGTTTATTATCTTTCTTGTGTGAACCAACGAGAAAGTGAGGCTGCATGCAGAGTGGAAAAGTGCTCTGCTTTCTTTATTTAAGATATGGTTGCCCGTATATATCTATTTGAGAAGGACTCTTTATCCTTCTGTGAGGCTGGCAGTGTCACTCCTCATTATAGTACTCTGAACGCCCCATGTCTCTCATGGCCAATGACTGAGGGGGAGAATGCCCTCGCCAAGAGAGTTCAAAGATGAACATGGGTCTTCTGAGAATGTGCTAGATCAAGGTCATAAAGAGTGTGGTGATGGTGGCAGATTTCAAATTATCTGTGTTAATCTGTTGGTGTGGATGTTTTGGAAAACAAAACCTATAATTCTCCACTCTAGAAATTCTGCACATGTAAACACCTGAATGTGGCTCACCTGGACATAAGGCCCAGCTCAGCATAGGCCTAGCACTGCCTTAACTTCCTGTGCAGAAGCTAAGGCAGAGCTAGGCCTCTGTGGGGCCACAAAGCTGTTTCCAGATGAGGCACATTTTGGTGTCTGTAGATATGGGTCTGTCAGGTGTAACTCCCAGAATGGAGAATTATGGGTTACGTAATTTGACACATATAACTCCCAGAATGGACAATTATGAGTTATGTAATTTGAAAAACAGAATCCCATGGATATTGGTCTGTGCAACCATATCTAATAATTTTTTAAATTATATTGTGATATCTTTAAGTCTTTTTGTTCTATCCTGTATAAAGGAATTAATTTGTTCCAAATAAAATTCTGTTAGGCAAATTTTCCTTTATACAAATGTCCCATAGGAATGCATTGAAAACCGAGTAATCCCTAATCGTGACCATTTTTATGTTGTACGGATTCGTCGCAGAGGTGATTTTGTTGAGCAAATTTCCTCTATCTCCACAATGTTTTATGTTGTACAAATTTTATGTTATACAAACTGTTTGTTATACGAGGGTCCACTGTATTTTAGTAAAAGCTTTTATGGATGCTTCCAGTTCTTTAGACATAGTGATGGACCATGGTTTGTCTGCCTGTTCCATTTTTCATAAATTTGTTTTGGCTCGTCTCCCTTTTACAAATCTACAGGTTACTGGAGATTGATGTATCCAACAACAGGTTCCTTAGCCTTCCTTATGGATTCTTGCACCTCACCAAGCTTCAGAGGCTTCTTGCTGCCAAAAATTATTTGGAAAAGCTATTTGATGAGGAGAATGGTGAGTAGCTCTTGGCTGAACTGGGAGTTGCGTCATGGCAACTGGATGTCTTTTGATGTGGGATCGAAACGTTTCACTGTTCATCCAAGTAGCTTCTTCAGACTGAAGAAACATTTTGCTACTCATCCAAGTAGCTTCTTCAGGCTTCTCCAGAAGGCCACTTGGCTGAATGGTGAAAGGTTTTGATCCGACAACAAAATAAGTAGTTTCCATGACTTAACTCCCAGACAGCCTCACCTGGATGACTGAGAATCTCCACTGACATACCTTGTGGCTTGGAATTTTCTTCAGACCCAGAATTATCCAACTGAGTAGCAGTAAACCTTGAGGGACATATTCCTTCAGGCCTCATAAGGACATGATTGAGGCATTGGAAAGGTTGGTTCGTAAAATTATAGGCCTTAATTAAATCCCTGCCTGTGTGTTTGAATGAGAGTATACTGCCAACCATCCCATGTACAGATGGGCATGAAGCACCAAAATGGTGTTTCGTTTCATTTTTTTCATTTCGTTTATCTTCATTTTGTTTCATTTGAAATAAATGTTTTTAAAAATTCAGTTCGGTTTTTGTTTCATTTTGTTTTTTGTTTTTATGTGTTTGTGTGTTTTATGTGCATGTTTTATGTAACTACTGTGTGTGTGTATGTGTGTATGTGCTTTTTATGTTTTTTACCTTTGTTTTATGTTTTTCAAGGGATGGGGGAAGCACTGGCTTTTAAAACTTTTTATTAGTCCCTGAAACAAGCACCAATCAGCTGGCATGCAGGGCTTGCTTCGGGGAATAAAAAAAAGTTTTCAAAGGCCGCGCTTTCCCCCACCTTCTCGGGCACATGGGGGGGGGGAACGGAGGCTTCTAAAACTTTTTAAAGTCCCCTAAGCAAGTCCCATGTGCCAGCTGATTGGCGCTTGCTTTGGGGACTTAAAAAGGTTTTAAAAGCCCATGCTTTCCCACACCCGATCGGATGCGTTGGGGGGAATGGCTCAGGGTTTTTGAAGCAGTTTCCCATAGGAATGCATTGCTTCAATGCATTCCTATGAGAAAACGAAAAACAAAATGGAATGAACCGAAATTTTTTGTTTTGTTTTGTTTTGTTTTTCTTTGAAGGGGCAGTTCATTTTTCATTTTGTTAGGGAATGAAATTGTTTCAATTGTTTCATCCTGATGCACTGTGGTTCAACCTCACATCATTCGGCTTGTGGCTTCAACTGTTTCCACAGTTGGGAAAGTGATACGTTATAAAAGTGTGGGCAGCTCACGGGTTGCTCACGATTCCCACACCTCCTTAGGCCAACCCCTCTTCTTTAGAAGAAGGAAAAAGCAAGTGACCACATGGAAAGAGGTTATTTGGGGGGGGGGGACTTGGTCTGCAATGGAGATACGTGCTTCCTGGAAGCTTCTTGGACATGATTCTTCATTTAGGAGGCCAAGAGTCTCTTTTGTTATTGGAAGGGGTTTGTGGTACAGTTCTTTTTTTCCTCACCATCTTTTGGCTTAAAATACTTGCCCAAGAAATGGCAGCTCTCCACAGGAGGTGCAAACCCCAGGACTTTGCAGGATGAGGTCCAAGTGATCAGTCTCTGTTGACATTGCTTCCCTTTTCTCTCTTCCCTGGAGCTGGCAACTGGATTGGGTTAAGGAAACTACAGGAACTGGATGTCTCGGAGAACCGTCTGCTGGAAGTACCCACCTATTTTTTCCATTGCCTGAAGTCGCTTAGCATCCTTAATGTGTCCAAGAATAAGCTGAAGGTGTTCCCTCCACCGTGGGCCTGTCCCTTGGTAAGTCTGAGCTTCCCTCATGGTAGAAACACCAAAGCAGTATCTTGGCTTCTTAAGAACTGCCTCACAGTGGTCTCCTGATGGATCCTTCCCTCAGGATCAAGAAGAGGGGGGACATCTTAATTATCGTACTGTCAATTTTAAAGAATCCCCGTTTTAAAAAGTCTTGCTCAGTGCCTTTTGTACCTTTCATTTAAGTGTGAGGTAAATACTGTTTTATTTGTCTCATGCCATTTGTTGAACACACCTTAATTTACACCTACCCTTTCTTTTAAAACAATATACTGTATTAGGATACTAATACCTCAATGTGTTCATTCTGCTGGTTTGGGTATTCTAGAAATATTGTAAGGCAGCTAGAAACACGCTGGAATCCCTACCAGACACCTTGGCAGTTTTTTGGAAGAACCACCTCAGAGAAGCAGACTTTTCGGAAAATGGCTTGAAGGAAGTTCCTCCCTGTCTCTTCCAGCTTGAAGTAAGTCAGGAGAACTTTTTGCCTCAACTTTATTTTGAATTATCTTTATTTCGAGAGATTTCTTTCTACACTTCCTGTCTTTCAGCTTGCAGACAGGAGAGCTTGAGTCCTACCCATCAGAAGGCATTGTGTAACCCTTCTTTTTTCCTCTGTTTTTATTTATTTATTTATTTGTAAAAGTTACCTGAGCAAAGCATGGCAATTGGATAGTAAAAGGTGCATCTGGAAGTATCCAAGATTTATGCGACCCTCTCCCCCTCTTCTCCCAGTGGTGATGTTGCCATCCCAAAATGGCAGAACAGTCTGGGTGGTGTTCAGTTGTCTTCAAAGGGTGGTGGACAGCACAATTTGCTTCCCTGCTTAGCCCTAAATTCTTCCTTGTTGAAGAAGCCACATCATCTGCAACATTTAGAAGCAGCCCTTCAAATAGGGTTAATGGGTTTTATACTCTATCTAAACGCTAGGTGGCACTCCTGGGGTATCTTTTTCCTTTGTCTCCTGTCTTTTTCCTCTGGGCTAATTTCACAGTGCTTGAGAGGAGCACAGAGAGGTTTGTACCAATGCCCTGGAACAAAAGACCAAGAAATATAGAAACCAGAGCCCCTTGCTAGCTTGCGTAGCCTTCAGTAATTGCTCCGGTATTGGAGAAGACCCTTCCTTAGGCTGAGTCAAACCCTTATTCCACCTTGTTTTGATATCGGAAGCCAAGAGATCTCCAGGCTTTGAGCGTTATGTTTTTCTACCCTGAAGACGCCATCACTTTAGACTTGCTTTTGTTTATGGTTAAGAAATTTTGGACACAGTAGGTGTTCAATCTTTGGAGGAGTCTTCTTAGGCCTATTTGGGTAAGGGCCATTAGAAAATGGGAAGAAACTGTATACAGCATTCATAGAGCTTAGTGCAGCTTTTGACTCAATAAATAGAAATATTCTGTGGAGGAAATCGGCCAGTTTGAATATGGACTCTAGACTTTTAAGTCTGCTTAAGACCCTTTACTCAAATACGCAGTTGAAAGTTCGCACAGGAATAAATGGCTCCTTAATAAAGAGTATACTTACATTCATTGGAGTTAGACAGGGCTGTATACTGGCCCCAATGCTCTTCAACCTATATGTAAATGACCTACCTGGTTTTTTACATGATGCTGATACCCATATGCCGAAGATACTCAATAAATTTATTAACATTCTATTGTATGCAGATGACATGGTTCTAATGGCCCATGGGTTTTGTAACTTTCGGTAGACCACAAAATCCATGATGCAAAACGTATGTGCTGACTCCTTTTGTTGTTGTTGTTGAAGGTGTTTCTGAGTCTTTTAATCTGTCCACCCCTGTGTCGACTGATTCTTCTTCAAGTGCCACATCCTCGTAGAATGTTGGCAATCAATGGCAGAATCTGGTTTTTATCCAAAGCTATTCTAAATAGGGAACCTGCTCCCACTGTGAACCATTGGCTTAAATTCTTAAGATAGAATGTTCTTCTGTCCCCCAGGCCACATTTCCCATCTATTTTTCCTTGAAGGATAACCTGCAGCAGATGGCATTTGTTATTGCGCATTAGGTGACCGAAATATTGGAAATTTCTTCTCTTTATGGTATTGAGAAATTCTAGCTTTTTATTTATACGCTCTAAACTAGCCACATTAGTGACGCTGGCTGTCCGAGGTATCTTCAGAATTCAACTGTAATTCTGTGTCCATTTATGCTGATGTATAAATTAGGGGTTGTCCTGACCCTACCCAAGCCTATCCTACACCCAAAATGTAGCCTTCAACCATGGTTTATTTTCAGTGGCTTCAGAGACTAGGACGCAGGACAATGGTCTCAAACTACAGGAAAAGAGATTCAATTTAAACATCAGGAAGAATTTTGTGACAGAGTTGTTCGACAATTGACTATGCTGCCATGGAGGATGGTGGAGTCTCCTTCTTTGGAGGTTATTAAGCAGAGGCTAGATGGACATCTGTCGGGAGTCCTGTGATGGGGGTTCCTGCATGGCAGGGGGTTGGACTAGATGACCCTTGGGGTCTCTTCCAACTCTATGATTCTATGAATTACCTCTGTGAAGCCCTCAGAAGAACAACCTCGCTTTAATCCCTAATGGAATCTTCAGCATCCTCTCTCCCAACTTCAGGCTTTGGTATCCCTGAAACTCTCGGGAAACCAGCTCGTTGCTTTACCGTCTCAAGATAAATGGACCTGTAGGCAACTGAAGTCATTGGATCTCTCCAAGAACCTGCTTGGAAAGTGAGTTTCTGTGGGTCAGTGTCAGGGGGCAATGGCACGGAGAAAGGCCTTCTTGGTTGACCACGCTTCTGTTTTCCCCGCAGAGCCGATGACCGGGCCAAAATGAAGCGGATCTCGTTCTTCACGACCAGGAGCAGAGGGCACACTGGCTCTGAGATGGGTAAAAGCAAGCAGGGGGGATGAACTGATGGCTTACGGGGTGATGCTCAGGAGGACCTCAGAGTAGAAGGTGGAAAAGAAACTTAGGAGGCAACAGTTGCCTTTTCAGCAGCTGGGATCCAGAAAGCACCCCCTGCATTCTGGATAGGAGGTGATAGACAACAAGACTGTTGGTCACTATCTCCATGTCTTCATATAGGCGTTTTTAAAAAAGTCAACAAGCCTGTTGAGAATGTTTTGTTGGTTGAGTTGACCATATGCAAGCCATTCGGGGCACTTAAACTTTAATTAACAAAGTAGACCGCCAGCTTATCATCTTACTGACCCCCGGTATTGGCTACGTAGTATCAGCTGTGGTCGGTCTCTCCTGGGCAGTGAGACAGGGTGGTTTTTTCCATCATCTATCCTCCCCTGCTTCATTCTTTTGAACGAGATGCAAGAGAGGTTGGATCAAGATTCAAGACCCCATCTGTTGTATGATGTAATCTCTGCCACTTCTTTATATCTGCAGGCTCGTACCATGCATTCATCTTTTCTCCTTTCTCCAGGTTCCACTTTGGAGTTTCCTGAATACTTGAGCGAGTCTCTCGAAGTCCTGTATTTGAACGACAACCAGTTAGATGCCATCCCCCAGTCTGTCTGTCTCCTCAAAGGATTAACAGAGCTTTACTTAGGAAAGTAAGTCCAGTCCTGTGGAAATGTGGATAACATCACTGAAACATTAGTCATGTTCCTCTGTCTTTTGAGCAACACCGTGGTCATACTGTTAAAAAGATGCAAGTTCTCCTCAAGGGAGCCTCATGACCTGCCTGCATAATTCCATATCGATTCACATCAATGAATGAGAGGCAGGTCATTTGGAAAGGTAATGGCTCTTACTTGCCTTTTCAAGACTCAATGGTCCTTAAATCCTTTGCATGACCAATGTGCTTGTTTACAAAACTATATTAACCCTGAGAAAATTTGTACCTTCCCTTGCTATTGTGAAGATTGCAGCTAGGCATAAAGGATTAGGGGAGCCCAGGTGCTGTCCAGGGATGACATAACTCCTGATATTTAGCAAGTCCCAGGACTTTGTCCCTGCAAACCCAGCGTCCGTTGCACCTCTGTCACTGTGCATGAGGGTGCACAGTCATAGTAAACCAGGTTTAAGCTTTGATTAGGGTCTGAATGGATTCAGAAACATGAGTTGGAAATCAGCACTCACAGCTGAAGAACTGTTGTAAAACTTTTTTTTTTGGTGGGGAAGAGGCGGCAATGAAGAAACAAGGACACAGAGTTTTGGAAGGAGATGACTTGTGATTTATGGTAGCCTTTGAATTTGAATAAGCTTATCGACGTACTGGTAGGTGGATTTACTCTTTATGAAATGTTCCTTTCTGTTCTGTTCTTTTAATTAATGGCCAGTATCTTGTCCAGAGTTTTTGTCGATGAAATCCCAGCGATGGGAGCTGCCACAACCATCTAAAAAGATGGTCACCATGCTCAGTCAAGACTCAACAAGATATTGATCGATTGCCTCCTAATTTATGTGTATCAATTTTGTTTGGCACTCATTTGTGTGGAAATATTTCCCACTGTTTATGTATAGGTGTGTTGCTCAGCTGCTTGTGGCTGAATAGGTGGGTTAGGTAGCTGGCTGTGCAGCCAGAGGTTGTGAGTTCAACACCCCACTATTCCTCCTGGTAGAAAAGCCAGCCTGGGTGGCCTTGGGCAAGCGGCACACAGTCCCAGGGATCACCCCTCAGAAGAACCACTTCTGAGTATTCTCTACCTGGAAAACCCTGAAAAAAACATCACCGTATGTCAGAACTGACTTGAGGGCATCTTATTGTTAAATAGCTTGAAGTGAGTGGACAAATCTTAACATAAAGCTGTGATCATATGTGGGGTGTAGATCATCACCAAAGCTCTTTAGAGGAAGGGTGTCTAAACTTTTTGCAAAGAGGGCCAGATTTGGTTTGGTGAAAATGTGTGTGTTTGGGGGGGTTTGACCATTGAGCCGCATTTGGCCCCCAGACCGGACTTTGGACAAGTCTCTATATAACATGCAAAGAGGCGGGGAGGACGCTGCAGCAACGGAGCCAGGGGTGGGTAGTCTGGTCAGGTGGCTGGGGGGAGGGCAGGCAAACCGTAAAAATGCAAGCTAACATCTTCATCCAGTATGGGGATGGGCCAGGTGGTGGGGATGCGTGACAGGCTGAGCCGGTGGGGAGAAGAGGCTGCGGGCTGCTCAAAATTAGTAGCTCTCGGGCCTGACTTTGAACATGCCTGCCTTAGAGGAAAGGTGGGATTAGACATGAAGTAAATAGGAAATATTGCTTTAGCTGCAATTTTACGTTTTTTTTTTTTTTTGAAGAGTTTATTTTGCCTCACTTCTAGTGGGATAAGGATACCCAGAAGGGGTGAGAGGTGGACACCTTCAACATGGCTTCAGTTCTGCATCTGCCATACTTTTTATTTCTGTGTATCCACTCAACCCAGGACTAGGTGAATTCCACATCCTCACCAACAGTGCTAGTTTTTAAAACAACTCTTTTTCCTTCCATGGAAACCCCTTAGAGGCTGCACCCGAGCGAGAATCTTTGCGCTTTGCCTGAGGACGCCGTGCCAACTCGCACGTAAATTTTCCTCTTAGAAAGAGTGGGTTTGGTGAATGGACGTGTTTCTTTTTGCACAGTAACACCGGCATTCATGAGCTGCCTCCTGAGCTTGGACAACTGTGTAATCTCTGGCAGCTGGATCTGGAGGAGCTAAGTATTGGCAACCTTCCTGCGGACATCAGAAAAGAGGGTGAGCCTGCTTCCTCCTGACGGTTTATTAATGCCAGCTGTTTGAACAGAGAAGGGATCCAAAAGGCATGCCTTCTTTTATTTATTATTAAATGGTGGGGAAATGGGGAGGCATCCGGCCAAGCCATTGTTGCTACAGAATGACACGCTGGGAACCGTAAACTTTTCAATCCGCCCAATCACTGTGTTGTCAGGCAGTGTCTTTCCAAAGAAAGTTGACCCGTATAACGTTTGTGATGCCTGTAAAGCTAATTCAGATGGTGCTGCCTAATTGTATCAGAGAGGGCTGCTTTGCATTGAACAGCCAGCTTTAAAGGGGCCCATCTCTGTGTTAGGAAACCGCTCCCCTAAAAGATCCAGCTTGGGCACGAATCGGGGTCAGCCTGGAAGCCATTACTTGGTGTATTGTATGCTCCAAATAACGATCTATTTCCCCATGGGATAAGAGCCTTTGATTCTATCCTTGAGCAATAGTCGGTGTTTCTTATTTTGAAGAACCTCATGTTTATAAGCACAATTTGAAGGTGCCAGTTTGTGTGCTTCCTGGCTTGAGGGAAGCATGTTCTCAAATGCAATGCAATGCAATGCAATGCAGTCTCCACAAGATAAATACAGCGATGAGAAAATCTAACAAAATAAACAAAAACTGTGTTGCCTAACTAAACGCAATGTCTTAAATATATACTTTTTTTAAAAAAATTGCAATTGTGTGGTATGCAAATTGTAATGTCCAAATGTTCCTGGCTTGAGGGAAGCATGTTCTCAAATGCAATCCAATGCAATGCAAACACCACAAGATTAACACAGTGCTCAGAAAACTGTAATGTCCAAACCCTATGAGTCGAAATATATAAGGTACAGCAGCAGGGAAGCTGAAACAAGCTTTCAAGGCTAGATACAAATTTATACTAGATCAATGAATTAAGCACCTCCGTGATTGAATCTAGCCTTTTCCATGAATAATTGCCCAGGTTTCTCAGTGGACATGTGTTCACCAATATGACAGTTGTATATCCAGCATAACAGTTGTATCTAGTACACATTTGTATCTAGCCTTGAAAGTTTGTTTAGGCTTCCCTTCGGCTGTATGTATTTCAGCTCATAGGTTTTGGACTTTATAATTTCCCTACTGCACCATTATAAGTAAGTTACAAAAATACGCTTATGACATTGTGTTTAGTTCGGCAATGAAGGCAGCATGGCCAGGCTTTCTTCCTGTTGTCAAACCTCGTGGCAACTCAACCTACCAAAGCCTTGATGAGAAATTAAGGAATTCCTTTGTCTTGTAGGAATTCAGATTTAACATGTTCAGATGTGCTTCCCTGAGGTTTCTTGTGTGTTTGTGTATTCCTGCAAGGTTGGTCTTGCATACTCAGCCTAGTAGATCTTTCCCTGGGATCCAGGTGGGAACGGGAACACTTGCATTTGCATTAGACATTGCTGCCTTCACCTCAATACTTGCATGCAAGTGGTGTGGAATAGTCCTTTGAAATCTTTTCAAGCTGCTGATGTCAGTTTTCTAGTTTCTCCCTCCGTTTCCTCACTAGGTCCGAAGACCATTTTAGCTTACTTACGAGCCCAGCTCCGCAAGGCGGAAAAATGCAACCTCATGAAAATGATTGTGGTGGGCCCACCGCGCCAGGGCAAATCCACGCTGATTGAGGTCATGCAGACAGGGAAAGCTTCTCTCTCGGGGCCCACGGATGCCACCATCCGGACCACAAAGTGGGAGCTTCCAAAAGTGGTTGGATTCAAACCAAAGGTAAATCAAAAGCTTGATCTGGAGAATGTGAGGCTCAAGGCAGCAGGACAAGACAAAGTGCAGTCTCTGGGTAGAGGAGGGATGGGGAACCTTCTGCCCTCCCCATGTCTTGGGCCACAGCTCCTGCAGTCCTTGATCACCAGCAATGGAGGCTCATAATTCTGGGAGCTGCAATCAAAAACATCTGGCGGGCTGAAGGTTCCCCACCCCTGGTGCAGAGTGATATCAGTGAGGTTCCAGACCAGCTTCACGGTTCTTGTTCTCACCTATTAAACCCTTTATGGTTTGGACTCTCATAGTTGGAGCACCTTTCCCCATGAATGTCTACTCACAGCCGCAGGTCTTGGCAGGCAATGCTCTTACAGGTTGCCATGTCACGGGAGGCCAGGAAGACGTCCAGCAGCATTTGCACCTTCTTGGTGGTGGTGCCAGCCCTCTGGAGTGGGTTCTTGGTTGAGCTGCACTTGACCCCGTCCCTCTCTGCCGTCAAGAGGTTGCTTGAAATGAAGCTCTTTAAAGAAGTGTTCACTCGCAGCCTCTACTGACTTTCAAATTTGCCCTCCTATTTGACCGTTCCTGCTGCCTTTGGTGTGTTGTGTATGCTGCTTCACTGGTTTTGCTCTTCTTATTTATTTTTATCGTTACTTCCTTTACTGCTTTATGAGTGTATTTGTTTTATTGTTGTCAACCACCGAGAGCAGTGCTTTGCATTAGTGAGGTGGTATAAAAGTAGAATGAATGAATGAATGAATGAATGAATGAATGAATGAATGAATAATCTGTGGATTGTTACTGCAAGAATGGATTTGTGATGTACAATGAACATGATGGCAACATAGCCCCTTCCACTAGAAAAAGAGGAGCATCTCTTCTCTGTGGTCCAAGTAAGCCTTGCTTCCTGGAAATAAAGTAGATGCATATAATGGAGCAGTGTTGGCAATGTAAGGCTCTCTCGCTTCCCATTTGCTGATAAAGAATGAGGAGGGATCGCATCAGAGAGGAAGACTGAAAGAGAGTTGATTATTAAGAAGTGCAAGGTCCCCTAATCTTGGGCAAATGTAATATATGGCAATTAGAGATGGGCACAACCCAGAAAAATGGTAGTTCGTGATGGTTCGTGGCTAACCACAAACCACCATGAAACCCCTGGGAAAATGAACCAGTTTGGCTTTCCTTTTTCTGGTTCATGCCTGAGCTTACCGGTTTTGGCCACCATAGGTGCATGTTCACAGGTGGCGGCAGGCTCCTGGCAGGGAAGCTGGGACCACTGCCCCAGAGGATGGCAGGAGCAGGTCGGTGGAGGTGATGGGGACAGTGGGAAGGAGGTGGTTGGGTGGGCAGCCCCTTTGGCTGAAGCAAACAAAACACTAAAAGAAAAAAAGTGCACTGTTTCGTTCTGCTTTGACAAAATGGGGTGCCTCAAACTGGGTCATGAAATGAACCACAAATCAGCTGAGTCTGTCTGTCTGTCTGTCTGTCTGTCTGTTTCATGCCCATCTCTACTGGCAGTATACCATTGGATTGAAAATTGAGGTTAAACATGGAAGAGGTTGGAGATGGATTTCTTGGATACCATCAGAAATTGGCTGGACCTTAATAAGGAACAAGTAGTGTGCACAGCAGGGGGTGGAGATAAGCTGTGTGATAGAAGCCCTCCCCCCTTCCCTAGGCTTCTCTCTCTCTCGGAAAGAAAGGATGTTAGAAACCCTGATGTTTCCCTCTTCAATGAATACACAACTGCAATTAGCTTAGATTTCCGGCGTGGAAGTGATAGCCGTTCCTCACAAGTGTTTCATTCTTCACGCCGAACATTGATACCCATTGATGCCCTGGGATTGTGCGTTATGAAACTACGCAGTGCGTGAGTTCATGAAGCGCGGACTGTTATCTCTGTGTGGTTTTCTTGAATGGCTGTGGCTGTTGTCTCCCCTTCAATGTTTCTCTTTGTCTCCTTAGATGGATGCGGTAGAATTGAACGTCTGGGATATCGGAGGCCCCGCCAGCATGTCGACAGTCAACCAGTGTTTCTTCACAGATAAAGCATTGTATGTTGTTGTCTGGAACTTGGCACTGGGCGAAGAAGCCGTTGCCAGTCTTCAGTTTTGGTTGCTGAATATTGAGGTGAGGCCGAATTCGCCGCTGATTTGGAGGGTGTTTTGGATGTGAAGCAAAAAACCAAAGGTGTGCTGTTTACCCACCACCCACAGCACTTCCAGCACTCTCTGGGTGGTTTACAGTTTACTTGTGCAGGTTATGCATTGCCCATCTCATGAGCTGGGTACTAAATTGACCAACCTGACCAAATTGCATTGCTAAACTGATGGACCAAACACACCTGTTCAGATATAACAGGTTGGCTTCTTGAGAGAAGACCATTTAGAAGGCCAGCTGTGCCTTCCTTAGGAAGGAGTTCCAAAGTCTTTAGGCTTCCATAGGGAGGGCCTGTTTTTATTTGAGTAGCGCAGGGAAAGGGACCAGGGGATCTTAAGATCTAGGCAGGGCTCAGTCATGAGAAGGTGGCCCTTTGGCTGTCTTTGGTCTCAGAACTTTAGGTCTCTTACAGGGAGGGCAGAGTTGAAACCTACAAGTTGTTTACAAGCGAAGAGTGAGACACTCCACTCTAGTTTGTTCTGGTCAACTGTTTTCTTACATGCAGCTTTCTGAACCAGCAGTTCCTGAGTTGTCCTTGAATATAAAGTATGTTACAATAATCCAAAATCTGTCTGGTTATTTATTTATTTATTTATTTATTTATTTATTTATTTATTTATTTATTTATTTTCATTTATAGACTGACTGATTTTCCCAAAGGGAACTCTGGGTGGTGAATACCATAATAAAAAGGGCTCTAAAAGATGCACAATATACGATAATTTTATACAAAGGAGATGCAACTTGAATACACATTCCTGTGCGAACAGGCATAGCTGGCACACCAGGCAGAAAGCATCCCTGGTCACATTCAAAACACTTCCAGACAACAGATCTTGTTTTTCAAGGTGAATGCAAGTCAGCGAAAACAGCCTGGACTGGCGTCTCTCTTGACACTCAGCCCCTTGCCTGGATTATGTTTTAGGTTTGTTTATCCCCCAACTAGTGCAATGCAGATAACAAACAGTGCCTCCCTTCTCCCATTTTCACAAAGTAAGATGGCATAATTTTGGTAGTGGGTGTCATATAAATTGTATAAATAAATAAAATAAATAAATCAAAAATAATTTATTTTTAATCAATTATCTCACTCTGAATAGTGTTTCTTTTAACGGCACCTGCCTGATTGATGTGAAGAGATTTTCGGCCGACCAGTGTAATTTTAAAGCAATTAATCTAAGCAGGTAATCAATGAAGGCTGTACATGAACAGCAAAAGCACTGTCTCTTCCCAGGCCAAGGCACCGAATTCTGTCGTTTTGGTGGTTGGAACCCACTTGGACTTGATTGACACCAAATTCCGGATTGAGAGGATCGCCACTTTGAGAGCCTACGTCTTGGCCATCTGTCGTTCCCCTTCGGGTTCAAGAGCCACTGGCTTCCCAGATATCACAATGAAACACTTGCAGTGAGTAAAGTGTTGCTTCTCCTTCACCTGCCCTAGAGAAGCCCGAGCCACTGGCCTCCAGGGAACAGAGAGGGGTACCAGAGAAGCCTTCCTTTCTGACATGCTGGTTTTCTCATTTTGCTAGTTTCCTACATAGGAGGGAAGCATTATTTATTTATTTATTTATTTATTTATTTATCATCATCATCATCATCATCAACAACAACAACAACAATGTCATTAAATAATCACACAGCAAACAAGATAACTAGGATTTTGTATTACAAATCACTAGTCGAACACTTCCCAAGTGTTTAGGACTACATCATATATCGGCAAATTATGCGAGCAGATCTCAGTAAGGTGGCTTTCTGCAGCTGACTGATGGTTACTCTGTCAACTCCAATTTCTTTTAAATACTTCCTTAGCTCTTTAGGCACTGCACCCAGCGTGCCGACTACCACTGGGACCATCTGTACTGGTTTATGCCAGAGTCTCTGAAGTTCAATTTTCAGATTCGGGTAATCTTTTCAAGTTGTTTCTTGACTGTATCACCTAGCAATATCAATTTTCTTCTCCAAAATCGTAATATCCAGGGTATTATGCTCCAAAACCCTGTCTGTCTGTATTTGGAAGTCCCAATGTAATTTTGCGTGCTCATTTTCAATTACTTTTTTAGGCTTATGATCCCACCAGTTCTTTGCTACGGGCAGATGCTAGTTCTGACACAAATTCCAGTGGACCATTTGAACAACTACATTATGATACTGTTTGTAATCAGTCTGAGCAATTTTCTTGCAACAACTAGGATATGGTTGATAGTTTCATCTGCCTCTTTACAGAGTCTATATTATTATTATTATTATTATTATTATTATTATTATTATTATTATTATTATTATTATTATTATTATTATTATTATTATTATTATTATCTTGTTGCCAGTCATGTACATCTAACAAGTCATGCGTTCCCACATTTGCATTCTGAAGTCTTAAAATTTCAGCAGGCTACGGTTCTTTTGTAGTAGGGTTTTGTTTTGTTTTTGAGCTTGTCCAATAAATATGGATGAGTTGGGTCTGGCAGGATTACATATCAACAAGTTCTCTCCTTTCATGGACTGCCTTTCATGGCCCTTGTGTTACAGCCTCCTCCATGCAAGGTTTTCTTTGCTTTCCATGATGCTAATATTCATAAAATGGGGCACATCACCACAATCCCTTGGTCGTCATCTTCATCTTTCTTTTTCTTTTGGAACTCAGTTCCTGTTTTAGTTTAGCTTCCACAAAACAAGACCTGTGCATGGTTTTCTCTCTGTCTGTCTCAATGCTTTCCTCGTTCCTTTCACCTCTCCCTTAACCTCTTCAGTTGCACCAAACCAGACTTGCATCCATCCATCTCTGGGAAAAGTTCACCTCTAGACCATTTCTCTCCAAACGCCACTGAAGTGTCTTTCAAGACCTTCTTCTAAAACAGACTCGGCTCCCTTGTTCTCCTGCCTTTCCCCATCTGCACATCCACTTCTCAGCTGGGAAACACTCAAATGGCTTCTGCCAGTTGCCTCTTGTGGATCTCAACCAATTTCTGTCAGGTACAATCTTTCACCTACAGATGACAGAGACAAGACTGCTCCTTTGAGCACAGAGACTGAGGTAGGCAGTTCATTGTCTGGGGTGAACACTTGTCACTGGGAAGATGTTTTGGCCTTTGGACAAAAGTCCTCTTTTCTTCAGTTGTATCCTGAGGGACTCCTCTGCTCACCCACAGTCAGGGTGGGAACAGACGAGGCTGTTCTTGATGATAATTCCTTCTCATTCCTGTTCCTTTTTACACTGGAGAATGTGTGAGGCTTTGTGACTCGGCATGAAAAAGACTGACATCCTACAGAGCAGGAGCAAAGTTCTCAATCTGCAAGTCCAAGGCTCTCTCCCAGATCTCCCTGGTATGGGAGGACTTGATTCCCATTATAGTCCAGAAACCAACTGATGTCTAAAGTAGATGTTGCAGTGCAGTATAATATAATCCTTTAGGCAGGAGCCCACTGGCATCCTCACTGCTTTGTTCTACGCCAGTTGCAATCTCCAAAGGCATGTTGGGGGTACCTCTTCCTCCTTTATCAACAAGGAAAGATATGCCATACACACGTTATTCCTATGCATAGGGAAGGAGAGGGGCCAAGTGGAGTGGCCAATGGATTCGGGGTTATTATGAGCAATCATGGTACCCACTCAGGGAGGCTTCTCTTCCACTGAGCGTTAAGAAAGATCTCTCTCTGTGTTTGTTTCTGTTGCAGCGAACTCTCGTGTAAAACTCTAGAAGGTTTGGATGAGCTGCGGCAGCTGATTTATCATGTTGCTGTTAACATGAAAGATGCAGGAAGTTCCATTGGCCCCCAGAGGCTTGTTGGGAGATTGGTGAGTATCTGTCCCTTCAGAAGCTCTTCTCTTGGCTGATGTATTTTGCAACTCTTCAAAAATGCACAAAACCTTTCCAGAAGTAACCATCACCCCAATCTGCATGTGTGAACATACAAAAAGAAGGCTGAGAGGGGATATGATAGCTATGTTTAAATGTTTGAAAGGATGTCACATTGAAGAGGGGACTGGTTTGTTTTCCATGGCTTCATAGACTAGGATGCGGGGCGATGGTCTCAAACTACAGGAAAAGAGATTCCATTTGAACATTAGGAAAAACTTCATGACATTTAGAGCTGTTTGGCAGTGGAATAGGCTGCCACGGAGGGTGATGGAGTCTCCTTCTTTGGAGATTTTTAAGCAGAGGCTAGATGTCCATCTGTCAGAAATACTGTGATGGGGGTTCCTGCAGACGGTTGGACTGGAGGGCTCTTGAGGTCTCCTCCAACCCTATGATTCCAAGATTCATTTTTGACCTCTTTCATCCCCTTAGTTGAGATCATCTCTGTTCTGTTTATATGACTCTGGGCACTATTTGGGATGCTGTCATAGTGTGACCCCATTTTGAAATAGGTAGTGATGCCTATATAGCTAAATGGTTTGGGGTTCTGGGAAGGATGACCCAAGCAGAATGAATACAGGTGTCATCGTCCTCTACTTTTATCCGAATACCCATTATCTCATATCTTTAAGTAAACTGCTAGCATCCAACATGTATAATACCCAACACAGCTTTGGAAATTTATCTTTTAAGACTTCAGCTCCCAGAATTCCATTTTTGGAGGGAGATAAGCCAGTGGCCGTGCTGTTGGGGTATCTGGTCAATTCCAGTATAGTAACTCTGGAGAGAAATTTCTCTCTTCCACCTTCTCCAAGCTGCCCATGCTTATTTAAGCTTCTATCGTGTTAAGCACTTGGAGAAGTTACGTCTTTGCATCATAGCTCCCACAGTTCTCCAGTCAGCATGGTCCCACCATAACTTGTGGAGTCTGAGAGTCATGGACCCAAAAAAGTAACTTTTCCAAGCTCTGGTGCAGGTTCCTCTTTGTTCTTGACAGCTACAGTATTATCCCCATGTTGTAGAAACAGGAACAGAGCCATTGGTTTGTTTTTTTTTTATGCTCCATTGATTTTCAGTATCACTTCACAGATACCAAGAAGTTACCTGAGCCTCCAAGGGTCCATCATAACTGAGCAACAGAGGAGAAGCCTGAATGACCAGGTCCAATATCTAACGGACAAAGAGATAGAGCAGATCATAGAGAAAACTCCAGGCAATGACATCAAGGACTATGAGGACCTGCAGTCTGGTAAGGCTCTGCACGTAGTAACGTCTCAGAAGGAAGTGTGTTCGGCATCCTTGAAAGTGTCTGTCTGTCAGTTTTCCATGTGAGGAGGCAGTACGGAGCCTTTCCTAGTCCTGAGTAGGTTTTTTTGTTTTGTTTTTTGCTTCCTGTCAATTCCTTACCTAAACTCCTGCTTGCTAATGTGTGTGCTTATCTGAAAGTCCTGGAGAGACCGTGGGTTGGAATGGCTCTCCACCAGAGTCCCATTATGCCAGGAAATCTCTAAGTTTTGGCATCAATCTTGGTGCCACAACTGGACAACCCTAAATATCTTAATCAGGAAAAATCGGGGGGGGGGGGATGATCACATAGGTATGGAAGCAATACAGCTGCTGGAACAGGTGATGCCTTTAATAATGATAACCATAAACAACCAAATAAAATCTTGTGGCATCTTAAAGACTGACAAACTTTATTTGGAATAAGATTTCAAGAGTTGTAGGTATCTGACAAGCCAGTTAGCCCTTTTTTGACTTACTGTCTCCATATCATCATCTTCATCTTCATCCCACATCAGGCCGTTGTTCGTTGGATTTGATTTAGGTGTTTTGGTTTTCCGGCAGCCATCAATTTCCTGATAGAAACCGGGACCCTGCTGCATTTCCCGGATACGAGCCATGGCCTGAGAAACCTCTATTTCCTCGACCCCGTGTGGCTGTCAGAGTGTCTTCAGAGAATCTTCAACATCAAGAGTTCCAAGTCGGTGGCGAAGAATGGCGTGATCAAAGCTGAGGACCTCCGGATGCTCCTGGTCGGGACGGGGTTCACCCAACAGACAGAAGAACAATATTTCCAGTTCCTGGCCAAGTTTGAAATAGCCCTGCCAGTAGCCAACAACAGGTACACTGGTAATTGTCATCAGAAGTGGGGCTGATCTGGGCAGGAGGAAACGGAGCGTATGAACCACTTTCTTCAGCTCCAGCTATTTATGGAGAGGCTGCCGGCCTCAAATTATGTGTCGCTAAGCCGGTACCCAGCAGGTTATGTGATTGACTGTGTGCCATAGCCCACAGTAGGGGATCTCAAATTTGGGTAATCCAGATGTTCCTGGACTAAAACTCCCAGAAGCCTTTGCCACTCGCAGTGCTGGCCAGGTTTTCTGGGAGTTGTAGTCTAAGAACATTTGGGAACCTGAGGCTGGGAACCTCCTTGCTGTCCCGGTTTGCCTAAACACCCACACACTTCAAAGGTTTTAAAATGCAATATTGTGACACTCCAATGGAATTCTCTCTGTAGCATATCAGGTTCCTGGGGTAGATATTTCCCCCCAGATATTCAGAAGGACATCTAATATCCATACTGTAGAACAGATACAGGACTGGGGGATTTATTTATTTAAGCACATGTCATCGAGTGTTGCAATCCCACTATAAAATATGATTATCTTATGGTGGGTTTGCAAGCCGCCCTGAGGGTCATGTTTTAGAATGGAAATGTGGGATGCAACTCTTTGTGAACCCATGTAGAAGACCCTCTGATGCATCTTTATTTTGCCTTGGGAGTTGGTGATGCAGATTTAAGGAAGTGCACCTCTGCCTCCTCCGCTAAAGGGCTCCAAAGGGTTGTCCACCTCAAAAAGAGTCTTGCATGTCTTCCCTTCTTGCATTTTCATGTCGCATGCAATTTGGAACTCCCTGGCATTGGGCACGGCGGGTATAGCTACTTGGGGATCAGAGGCATGTGCCAGTTTGTGCATTGGCCAAACATGTGCTCATTGCTTCAGAGTCCCGTGGGGCTTTGAAACACAGAACACCTGTTTGCCTGATAAACGAACCAGCACAAACCACCAAACTGACAGTTCACGCCCATCTTCTGCATATGATGGTTGCAGCTTGGTCTGGAGACACAGTAGAAAGGGAAAGTTTTATTGTTCTTCATTGCCATCCTGTTGCTTGGTGTTCAACCCTATTACTTTCACTTGCTTATAATGTGTTGTGAGACCCTTCAAAACTCATTTCCTCTTGGCTTTCCAAGTCATGTTGGGAATATCCCTCTTCAGTCCTCATTCTTGAGTATATAAATTGACTTCTTAAAAGTGCATCAGCAAATCTCTTTACCAAGGCAAACAACAGCCGTGAAGTAGTCTCATCCTGAGACTTCCAGGGCTGGATCTAACCTCTTTCTGTCATTTCAAAGAGGACACCCCTCCACATTCAGGCTATTCTTTGCACTCGTGGTTGGTGATAGAGCGAGGGGGGGGAGCACTGTTAAATCCTGCTCTCTCTGCTCTGCAGCCTCCAGGTTGCTTACAGACATACAGCCCTCCCAGGTTAGATACGCAGGTACTGTACACATATCAAAAAGAAACATGCTTCCAATTAGGTATACTTTCAGTATGAGCTGTTTAATCATCTGTGCTTGCTGTACCAAAAATGTGGTTTCATTTCAGATGTTGGGTCTTTTTTATCCTGACCTGCATTTGCTCTTTCTGTATATATTGGAGTTGGTTCTGTTTGCTAAGGTTTCCTCCTCTTTCCTTTGGTCTCCTGAAGTCCTGTTTCCACTCTGACTTCAAACAAATAAATTTTATGAGGCTGCCAGAAGTGCCTGAAAAGAAGACAATGAATGGTCTTGGCTGCCACCGTTGCGACGTTGGCCGTTGCTTCTGCCAAGAAGATTGGGCTCAAATGATTTGGTCTCCAAAAGCACCGCCAAAGATCTGTCTTGCAATTGTCCTGGGTCACTACTTCCCAATGGTGGCTCACCACATGTTCTTGGACTACAACTCCCGGGAGCCTTCTCCACTGGCTGTGCTGGGTGTTGTAGTCCAAGAACATCTGGGGACACCAAGGTTGGAAGCCTTTGCTTTAGAGGGAAATGATGCTCTGTACCAGTGCAGAATGCCTGCCTAATGAGTTCATGGCTTGACATGAGATCTGAATGGGGGACCACCCTGCTCACAGCCCATTTGCTCACCCCTCTTATTCTGCTCCTTCCAGGATATCTTTGATCTAACCATTTTCTTTTCCATGACTTGGGTAGACCAGCCTTGTCTCATCTAAGATGCTCCCTAGGTCCCTCATGTCACTTTCTATCTGCCCCCCCCCCTTTTTGCAAGAGATACCCATTTGGCACTTCTGTTCAAGTTGGAGTTGTTTGAAGCAGAGCCTGGGTTGGTTTTTGAGCTATGTTCTGGGTGGGCGCGCGCGGGGTGTAACCCTATCTCTACTTGGTAAAAGAGTGCTGACGGCATTTCGGAGTAGTTAAAAAAATATACAGCAGTTGCATCTCGCCCGCTGGGAGCACGGTTTAGGGGCGTGGTCGGGGCGTGGTCGGGGTGGCGCCGCAGACCACGATTCGCGCAGAAATCACGGGTCGCGCAGCGAGAGGTTGGTGAACCTTTGTCCCTTGTCACTTTCTATCTGCCCCCCCCTTTTTTGCAAGAGATACGCATTTGACACTTCTGTTCCAGATGTTTTGGATCCACTTGGTAAAAGATTCCATAGCACAGACAGCCCTTTGTCATTGGCAATCTAGGCTCAGAATTCTGGGAGTTGTAGTCCAAAACATTTGGAGGGTCAAAGGTTCACCACCACTGGGATAGGCAGTGGAATTGCCACTGGGTAGCCCCTGTCTTTCAGAGTATGGCTTCCAGAAGGCATTGCAGGGTGTTGAATTTCTGGTAAAATTCTTTTGTTGTTGTTGTTGTTGTTTGTTGCCTAGCAGAAATACAGAGATCCACAGAGAATTATTGCTTCAAGTTCTCCTTTTCTCATTAATTGGCACTTAAACAGACACTTGTTTCAGAGGAAGAAATGGGTTCTTTACCTAGAGTTGCTTGAAATTGCAGACTTAAGCTTTCTTTATCATGCACATACTATCAGCCCACCAAACAGACCAACATCATCAACAAAACAACTGCCAACAAATAGAAGAGAAGGATAGGATAGAACATTCAGCCAAGAGGCTAGGCTCTCTTTGGACCTAAAAGCTGTGAAGAATGATAAACAGTCATGCCAGCCGAGAAATGTCCTTCCCAGTCATTCAAACTACAGACCACATGCGGGATTGTAAATAAAATTCCAACAGAAAACTTGCTGGCCAAAAGAGTTGAGACCCTGTTTTTCAGTAAGTTATTATTATTATTATTTGGTAGACATCTGGATGGATCTTTTTTTCCTTTCAGAATCCAAATCCTTGATAAAAAGATAGTATTCCTCATAAAGATGTATTACTTTCAAAATGTCTTCTATATTAAAGATGGTATCGCTGAGGTCTAGAGTCTCAAGGGTTTTCTGAGGACAGTGGCTGCTGGCACTTCTTGTGACAGGCTCCCATATGGAAGTAGGCATTCAGCTCCCGTCGGTCAGCAGCACATATAATGGTTCCCTTTTCTGGTCATTAGGAGTTTCGTCCGTCAGCATATGTTTGCCTGGAAGGGATCCTTGAGATATATCTGGGCTTAAAGGAAATCAAGAAATCCGATAGCATCTGTTTGTAATTCTTTTGGAAGGAGACAGAGAGGGTTTGTTTTTGTTTTAGATTTTTAATTTTATTTTGTTACACACACCAGTACTTGACATGGTTATTTTCCACTCCAAACCTTGTGTAGCAGATCCTTGGGTGCTTTTTTCCTTTGTGTGTTCCTTTGGTACGCCTCTCTCTCGGTGTGCCTCTCTCTCTCTCTCTTATTTTTTAAGACAGCAATCCTTAAATCTACCATCTCCATCTCCCTCTCCCTCTCCTCTCCCTCCCTCCCTCTCTCCCCCTCTCTCTCTCTCTGTTGTGTCGTTACAGTCACGACGGACTCTTTGTGACCCCATGTCCATGGAGTTTTCTTGGCAGGAATACTGGAGCGGTTTGCCAGTTCCTACTCCAGACGCCTACAGCACCTGGTATTCCCTGGTGGTTGCCCATCCAAGTACTAACCAGGCCTGACCCTGCTTAGCTTCTGAAATCAAGCATGCAAAGCTTCTGCTCAATATGACTCAGGGATATACCACTGGCAATGAAGCCAAGAGGTTCAGTCAGGCTGCCAAGGCATATCTGTGGCTTTTGAAGCTGGACGTCATGATCTGAACCTCTCATTCCCTTTCAGCTACCTTCTGCCCCATCTGCTTCCTGCCAAGCCAGCTCTTGACATCCATGACTTGCGTCACCAGACGACAAATACCATTCAGAGGGTATTCAAGATGAGCTTTGTCCCTGTTGGCTTTTGGCAACGGTTTATAGCACGGATGCTCATCAGTCTAGCAGAAATGGATCTCCAGGTAGGTGGAAACCCACCAGTTGAGGGCAATGTGAGAATGAACCCTTGGTATGCGAAGAGCACACTCCTGCTTGCCCATTGGTTGGTTGGTTGGTTGACTAAGGGCCTTTTCACACGACCCCTAAGATCCGCTGGCCACTTAAATTCGGACCAGAGATCTTGGGGGTTCGTTGCTCTTCCTGCGTCCCCACCCCTCCGCACTTCCTTGCTCCTGTCTGCGTGAGGGGAGGGAGAAACAAAGGGACAAAAGAATGCAGGCTCACCTCCGCTCTGCCGGTCGAAGCCGCCCCGAGCCCCGTCGTCGTCCTGATTCCTTCTCTTAAAGGGGCGGGAGGCAAAAACAACAACAAACAGAAGCGAGGAGAGCCCGGCACTCTAGGTTACATCCAGATCTGGGATTTTTCACACTCCGAGAGCAGGTACCTGAAAAGTGCACTGGGACGCGCTTAGGTGGGCGTGGTCGCACTTAATTTTCTGCAAACTCCGGAGCTGGTGGGGAAACAATTTTAAGCTCCGGAGCTGGGAGCCATTTGCGGCGGAGTTTAGGGGTCGTGTACAAAGGGCCTAACTGACTGACTGACTGACCGACCCAAATCTACTTATTGTGTTATTATCTCGTTTTTGTCAGATTTTTGGCTTGATTGACATCCATACCAATGACAGGAATAAAGCTAGTGGCCTGCAGGAGGCTCTAAGGCCACCATGAATATGCCCTTCTTTGAAAAGCCCAAACCAAACATGAGTCTCAGCTGCCTTTCATCCCAACTTTCATCCCTTTTTTGGTTGTGTTTCAGTCCAGCTCTGCTGGATTCAAAGGAGACTTGGATGTTCAGTAGGCTATGTGTTGTGTTATGTATGATTGGATCTGCCTTGTGCTGTGCGGTCAGGCTGCAAAGCGAGAGGTTCTGGCCCCTTTGTGTTCTGCATCGTCAACACCAGAGTGGTACCCCAGGTTCTGACCAATCACAACATTTCGACTGAATTGGCCTGGCCTGGCCTGGCCTAATCTGGATCCAGGGTAAAGTGAAACCACCAGTTTTGGTTCCAGGGCAGGACAAAATGAATTTATGAGTTGATATGGAGCTGGGGCAGAATCAGATGGAAGCCAGATCACTTTGAATTTCTCCTCCTCTTGTTTTTGTTCTTCTTTGGCTTATCGCTCTCCTTCTTCACCATCTTGGGGGGGGGGAATGAGAGAGCGAACCACCAAGTTTCCTAGGTTTTCATATTTCCTTGGTTATATGCAAACCTAGCTAATAACCATTTTGATGGTTGTTTTAAGGCTCGTCACATCTTCAGTTTTTTCATGCAACCGTGCAAAAAAAGAAAGAAAGAGGAAGTGACAGCTATTTGAATTTCCCAGAAGACATTAGGTTTTGAAAACTGAACCAAACAGTAGAGAAATCACCAAATTGGGATGCTTTCCAAAACCCTGGATTGGCCTCCCAAGCAGGTTGAGGGATTTGTGAGCAATCTTAATCAGCAAGATCTTGTGAAGGTTGATCCATCTGGTGGCCCACTGTGTGAACAGAATATGGGACACGCTAGATCTTTTGTCACCTTGAGTTCTTCTCATCCGCCCCTTTCTTCCTTCAATCCCAGTTCTTTGAAACCAAGAAGAATGCCAAGAGCAGAAACAGAAGAGCAGTGATCTACAGCTTCACAGGGACACAGCGGAACCGATGCAGCACTTTTCGGGTTAAAAGAAACCACACCGTTTATTGGCAAGAAGGGTTGTTTGTCACCTTTGATGGTGGCTACCTTAGGTAATAGTTGAGACTACCAGAATTCTCTTAAAGGCAACCTTGAGAAGCTTGTTTTATTGTATTGTCAGTGAAGATGTAGCCACAATCCCCCCTCCACCCCTCCCCAGATTCAGAAGAATCATGGAGGCTGCACAGAATTTACTGGTTTGTATCCAGCGATACAACCATCAGTAATGGTGGCATTTTGTATTGTTCGTCATAAGTCCCTTTAAGCTGAGCATTTGCGTTCAGTGGGTTTTAATTCCCAATAAGCACCCAACAGAAAGAAATGTCAGCCCACTAGAACTGCCATAAAATTGTTTAATGTAATTTCATGGATCCGATGAGATGGGAGGGCAGTGCCTTCCTGAAAAGGCCTGTAAGAAACAGCAGAAAGACACATCTGCAGATATTGTCCACATACGTCTAGAGACAAAAGCCAACCAAACTTTTACAACCCAATTGTTCTAGAAACCTGCTAGATTTCTGCCATAACAGTTTCGTAGCTGGAGGACAAGGTGGCAGCACAGAGAATTGTGCACATGGGTATCCACTTTAAGGTGATGCTAACACCTCTGATGCCCTTACTTGGTGCCCTCTGAAGGCATTGGACTCTTACGAAAACCTTAGCCATTGGGTTTCATTGACAAGAGCCAGCTTGGAGATAGTTGCTGTGAAGACAACTATGGTTAGATGGGATCCCAGCTGCCATTTGGAAATGGCAGAGCAGTAGAAAGAGACAGACTGCAGGAGAAGAACCTTAGAACAAAACATGGTGTTCTATCCCCTGCTGAGGCTGTTGTGGAAAACTACCAGCAGAAAGTGGGTAGCCTGCATACTGTAATTAAACTGTAAACTGCCTGGAAGTAGTATGGGGTGATATATAAGCAGAACACTTTGCTTGGAGAATTCCCAGTGGGATTAATGGGGAGCAAATCTAGGCTGTTGGTTTTTCACCAAAGGGACAACACCCAATCCCCCCTTTATCACCACAGTTTTCCAGAAGGTTTAAATTCAACTAAGGCTTCGTTGCCAGCTGTTATAGCTTTAAGCAAGAAATAGGCCAGGATATGGGGCACCACCTATTTGTCTTTCACTCCACCCAACGTCTAAAATAATAATAATGTAATTCTCATCATAGAAATGCAGAGCTGCAAGGGACTCTTTTGAGCCCAGCCCCTGTCGAAGAAACTCAGTGGGGAATTGAACTTCTAACCTCTGGCTCCACAGCCAGATACCTAAACCACTGAGCTATCCAGGAGTTAATGCACTGGAAGGCAGTCCTCTGAAGGAAATTCTTCATGCAAGGTGTAGCATCAAACGCAGAGCAGCTCATAGAAGGGTGAATAGCGGACGTGTAAGAGTTTAAGCAGCTAACACACAACAGAAAGATAGGATTGCCAAAATCAAAGCAGCAGCAAAGCCCAACACTCTTTCCCATCAGTTTTCCAGCAATAATTCTTTGGGAATCTGGAAGTTGAGTCATGGCAACTGGACTTTCACCTAGCGCGTTGTTAGTCTGTGGAACTCCTTGCCACAGGATGTGGTGATGGCATGTGGCTTGGATGCCTTCAAAAGGCAATTGGACAGATTCCTGGAGGAAAAGTCCATCACAGGTTACAAACCATGATAGAGATGTATCATCTCCAGGCTTAAAACCAGGGTCCTTCAAGGGCCAGATGCAGGGGAGTGGGATCAGGAGACAGATATCTAGTCTCATGCATTCCCAAACACATCTGGTGGGGCCACTGTGAGATACAGGAAGCTGGACTAGATGGGCCTTTGGCCTGATCCAGCATGGCTCTTCTTATGTTCTTATGACTTCTTTTTCTTGAGAGATAGAAACGTTTTGCTGCTCATCCAAACAGCGTCATCAGATGAACAGCAAAACATTTCTTCTCTCTCTCCAGTTGCCATGACTCAACTTCCAGATAAACTCACCTGGATGACTGAGAATCTTCACAGACCTAATTCTCTGGGAATTTTACTTTGCAGCGTAGAGTCCTCCGACGTCAACTGGAAGAAAAAGAAGAGCGGTGGCATTAAAATTGTTTGCCAGTCAGACGTGAGGGATTTTTCAGCCATGGCGTTTATCACCGACCACATCAATTCTCTGATCGATCAGTGGTTTCCCGGTAAGAGTGTTTGTGGTTAATAGTAAAGATGTAACAGATATAAAGACAAAAACCCAGTGCTACCCCCCACCCCTTGGGACTTAAACAAAATTACAACTTTCATGTTATTGACCAGCCCATTTCTCTCCAGAAATACATTGAGTCTTCTACAGGTGTGTACCCTTTACCTTGTTGAAATATATATACCAGCAATTTATCCCATATTCCATTAAAGTCACTAGACTTACTCAGCCCTTTCCTAATTTTAATTTCACAAGTCAGTTTATCATTAATAGCTAAATTCCATAACTCTTTATACCATTCTTCCACTACTAATTGATTATTAGATTTCCAATATTTGGCAAAAATCAGCCTTGCGGCCATAACCATTATAATTACCAATTCCCCCTCCTCTTTCTTCTGTTATATTGTTGCGTGTTATTTTTTCTTCCTTATGTTATTTTGCTGTTTATTTGTTCTTTATAAATTTGTAATAAAATATTTTTAAAAAATAAAAAAATAGTAAAGATGTATTGGCCAGGACTCAACAAGCTACTTTAGGTGTCCCTAAAGATTCGGGCACCTCCAGTATTTAAGATTTCTTCTTCAAACAGTGTGCCTCCATACAAAATCTAGCAATCCCCTTGGTTTCCAAATGCATTGTAATATGGGGATGATGTTCCTGGATGAGTTGTAGGGCAGAGTTATAGAATAATCATGTGCTGTCAAATCAATTTTGACTAATGCCAATCCTTTTCAAGGTTTGCCAGGCAGCAAATAGTTAGCAGTAGTTTTCCATTAACTCCTTTTGGGGTGTGATCCCTGGGGACTGTACAGCTTGCCTAAGGCTACCAGGCTGGTTCTGTTTTCTAGAGCAGTGATTCTCGACCTGTGGGTCTCCAGATGTTCCTGGACGGCAGCTCCCAGAAATCCTGGCCAGCTCAGCTAGTGATGAAGACTTCTGGGAGTTGCAGTCCAGGAACATCTGGGGACCCTCCGGTTGAGAGCCACTGTTCTAGAGGCACAGTGGGGAATCGAACTTCCAATGTCCGGCTCCACAGCCAAATCCCTAAGCCCCTGTGATGTCCAGGCACCCTTTTGCTGTTTGGACAGCCTGTGTCTTATGAAGTGGCTAGCACTTTCTTCAATCCTTCCTCAGCGCTCACAGCCACCGAGAGTGATGGCACTCTGTTGATGGAGCAGTACGTCCCTTGCCCGGTCTGCTCGACCCCTAAAATGCAGGAAGGGAAAGATGGCCAGAAAACAGAAGATCTTCAGTACTTCAACCTGGAGGATTGTGTGCTCGCGGCTATAGAACTGGACAGCATCGCCTGCGCTCATCACCCGGATGTACTTGTGCCTTTACAGGAACTGGTTCCCGAGCTCTTCATGACAGATTTTCCTGCCAGGTATAAGTAAGCTCTTGTGTCTTGCTCCCCTGTAACCAGAGCATCCCATTTGCGCATCCCTAATAATTCAGCTGGTTTTCCAATTCATCCATGCCTTCTGTTTGTTCATATAGTGTGTTGCTCTATGAACACTGTTGAATAATATGGCCGTTACTTCACGAAGTGCCTCGCTTCGAACCGACCTTGCCTTCGCTGTGAATTCGGTGGCGGTCACGTGGTCTCCCTTCGATCCCACCCCTGTTTATCAGTGCTCACGCGCTGCGTTTTTACTACCGAATCGATTACTACCTCACGTGCTCCCTTCGCATTAGGACGCCGCTTTGCAACGTTCGCTTGTTCCCATCCTTTAAAAAAAAAAACTCGGCGTATCGATGCATCAATACTTGGCTGTCATTTCCGACAGAGCTGGTTATGTGTCTAATCTGGTGGTGGAGAGAAGCGGGCTTGAACCCCCCCCCCTTACGTGGGGAGACTTGAAAGCCAGCAGGGTAAGGGACTCCTGCCCAACCTCTCCCCTTTGGATGCGTCTTTCCTCCCTCCCCATTCTCTTCTCGCTCCCGGAGGGTGTGCGGTATGATTTTCAAGTCCTCCCTCTGATGCAGACCCGACCGGATCGCCCGGCAGCGGAACTCCCTGGGCGTCCCACGAGGGGACGGAGGTGATCGGGCTTGAGGGCGCGTTGCCGAGTCGGAGCGCCCGTACGCGCGCAGTTACTGCTTCTCGCCGCGCTGAGTATCTTCAGTTTGGAAGCCGAAAGGGTCGTTTGCAGAGTTTGGATATTTTAAAAAAAAAAAAAACGAGTCCACACGTCACGTTGGGAGCGAAGCGAGATGCGAAGCGAAAAGATTCCCGGCAACTGGCAGGGGCACCACTCGCCCCAGTTGGAGCACAGTAAAGGGGGCGTGGTCGGGGTGGCCTCGCAGCCAAAAAGGAGGGGCATGCGGACTGAAACGATCGATTCGCACAGAAAGGAGGGGTTGCCGCGAAGCGAGCGGTTCATGAAGTAACGGCCTATGTGAAAGACTCAGTGTTCCATAGAATCCAGGAATAATTGAGTTGGAAGGAGCCTATAAGGCCATCAAGTCCACACACACACACACACACACACACACACACACACACACACACACACACACACACACACACACACACACACACACACACACACACACACACACACACACACACACACACACATCAAGGCAGGAGGGATCCAAAGCAGGTCTGACAGATGGTTGTCCAATGTTTCCAGCATTTGAGCACTCACTGCTTCCCAACATCATGGGTTCTGTTGTCACACCGCTCTAACAGTTAAGAAGTTTTTTTCCTTGATCTTCAGTCTGTATCTGGCTTCTGAGCCCATTGTTCTGTGTCCTGCACTTGGGGATGATCGAGAACCGATCCTTGCCCTCCTCCGTAGGACTAGCATAAAAGTATCTGAAAAGTGATACCATATTGCACCTTGAGTCCTCTTTTCTCTAAGTGGAACATGCCCAGTTTGATGGTACTCTAGCCATCAGGTCATGATCATACACAACATGCTCTCTTGGTTCTTGATGATTTAGGGCAGGGATGTCCAAACTTTTTGCAAGGAGGGCCAGATTTGGCAAGGTGAAAAAGTGTGTGTGTGTGGGGGCGATCATTTGGCTGCATCTGACCCCGGGCCGGACTTTGGATAAATCTCTATAACATGCAAGGAGGCGGGGAGGACGCTACAGCAACAGAGCCGGGGGCGGGTAGACTGGGCAGGTGGCTGGGTGGTGGTAGACAGAGGCAGGGAGGGCAGGCAGACCGTAAAACTGCAAGCTGATGCCTCCATCTGGTATGGGGAGGGGCCAGCTGGCGGGGATGCTTGATAGGCTGAGCTGGCGGGGAGAAGAAGCCGTGGGCTGCTTGAAATTTGAAAACGGGCCACATTTGGCCCCCCGGGCCTGACTTTGGACAGGCCTGGTTTAGGGGAAAGGCACCGGGGATCCCAAAGCCTTTGCTTCTGTTTGACTGGCTTGGCCCACTGTGGTCCCTTGCATAAAATATAGCACAGTGTGGATGTCTTGCTTCCTTATAAACAAAATTTCTGCCTTTTTCTCTCTTTTCCCCCTTCCCTGTCCTGCATGCCTGGCAGACTATTTTTGGAAAACAGCAAACTGAAGTACACTGAAAACGAAAACAACATGCTTGGCCAAGGGGGAAGTGGAACCGTTATATATCGGGCACAGTATCAAGGGAAACCCGTGGCGGTGAAGCGATTTCACATTAAAAAATGCAAGAGCTCTGCTTGTTCAGCTACAGGTACTGCGCTCCTTATTTGAGGTGGTTTTGGGGCAGACCCTTTCTGTCTCCTTATTGTCCACACGCACAAGGAGATAAGCTTAGAATCCTAGAATCGTGGGGTTGGAATGGAGCCTGTAAGGCCATCCAGTCCAACCTCCTGCTCCGTGCAGGAATACAAATAAAAGGAGATCTGCCAAGTGGTGGTCCCATATTTTTCTTGAACGCCTCCAGTGCCTTATCATGCTGCTCTAACAGTTAGGACGTTTTTCCTGATCTTCAACCCAAATCTGGCTTCCTGTAACCTGATCCCATGGTTGTGTGTCTTGAGTTGTGGGGTGATCAAGAACAGATCCTGACTTTCCTCTGTATAACAGCTTTTCAACTATTTCAAAAGTGCAGTCCTGTGTCTCCCCTGGATCTTTATTTCTCCAGGCTAAACATGCCCAGCAATTTTGGTCTTTCCTGACAGGAGTTGGTTTTCATCCCCCTGATCCTCCTTGTTGTCTTCCTCTGTAAATACAGGGTTTTGAAACTTAATGTTCAACCTATACATTTCAAACCCTGCATTCAACTTTTCAGGATTCATTTATATGCAGGTCTGGAACCTTAGCACCAACGTTGACACTGGAACTAGCAATAGAATGTGCCTTGTGCATGAGGGTGGAGGGGTTGGAGGAGAGGACGTGTGTTTCAAGAAGTCTTTATGGAAGCTGGCACTCATCCTTGAAAAAGAGGATGCATAGCTGTATATCTTTGCCTACCCAGAGTTAGAGGTGGTCAACAAGAGGCAGGAGAGATCTCTGTCTCCTCTACCTCCTCCCCTTGCCCTGATCTGTCACAATACTATAAAAACGATGAGTGTTGACCTTTTGCCTGTGGGCTTTCTGGATGTCTTTGGCTGGTCCTTTACTGGAGGGATTGAGCTTTTAATTTGACCCAGTAGGGCTGCTTTTGTGTGTACGCATGCCAGGGTCTTGCGGCCTCCAAGGACTCATGGGCGGTGCATTGTTTTCTTTGCCTAGACACGATGCTGAGGCACCTGCGGGCCATGGATGCCATGAAGAACTTCTCTGAGTTCCGCCAGGAGGCCAGCATGCTCCACTCCCTGCAGCACCCCTGTATCGTCTCCTTAATTGGGATTAGCATCCACCCGCTCTGCTTTGCCTTAGAGCTGGCTCCTTTGGGGAGCCTCACCACCGTGCTTTCGGAAAACTCCAAAGGTGAACTTGGCTTCTTTTCTACCTGCCCTTTCACAAGTGATCCATCAGAGGAGCTTGCTTGGCCTCTTGTGGGAGAAGAGTCCCAGTGGTTTGATTAATCAATGGGTTGGGTAAGCCACCTTCACCATTCTTCAACCAAGGGCACGCCAGGCACCTTTTCCCAAACCAACTGTCATTGTGGTGGTGGTGGTGGTGGTGAATTAGGAGGAGGAGGAGGAGGAGGAGGAGGAGGAGGAGGAGGAGGAGGAGGAGGAGGAGGTCATCCTAGTTCAGTGATGGCAAACCTTTAGAGATCGAGTGCCCAAACTGCAATTCAAAACCCACTAATTTTTTTGCAAAGTGCCAATACAGTAATTTACCCTGTATACAGGTTGGCTATGAAGGGGCAATGCCGTGTGCCCACAGAAAGGGCTCCGAGTGCCACCCTTGGTTCCATAGGTTATGATGGCCATAGGTTCGCCATCACTGTCCTAGTTGGTATAGTCCTAATCTATGGAGATTGTTGAAGTGGAGGTGATTGCATGCTTTAGTGAGGATGAGGGCCTTGCTGGTGAAGGCTCTTCCAAGCCAGACAGGTCTCAACTGAGATACCAGACCAACTGTGTCCACCAGCCATCAATTATGATGGGAGGAAATAAAACAGAAATTGGTTGTTGCCCAGGTTGACATGGACCATGCCAGATGCTACAACCCTGGACATCTGGTGACAAATAAGGCTTAGCAGACCTGTTGTGGAATCAGGACAGGCTGCTGCAAAGCTCCTGGAACAATGCAAGAACAAAACTTGGACTCCCCCTGAAAATTGAGAAGCACCCATACTGGGCCAATATTTGACAGATACTTAGGTCTTTGGTTAAAATTTGTATCTGTTATATAATACCAGCTCATTTAAATGTTTTTAATGTTGATTGGAGAGTAGGAAGGGATGCTATGGACCATTGAATCCAGCTCCCTTCAAAGAGGCACAGGGGGGAATTGAACTTCCAACCTCAAACTCCCCAGCCAATTTTCTCCCCTCCTGTTCTACAGGGGCCTCTTTTGTTCCACTGGGCCACATGTTGACCCTGAAAATTGCCTACCAGATAGTAGCTGGCCTGGCTTACCTCCACAAGAAAGAGCATCATCTTCTGTGACCTCAAATCAGACAACATCCTAGTGTGGTCCTTGGATGTAAAGGAAAGCGTCAACATCAAACTGTCGGACTATGGGATTTCTCGGCAGTCCTTCCATGAAGGAGCGCTAGGAGTGGAGGGCACCCCTGGCTACCAAGCCCCAGAGATACGGCCTCGCATTGTCTATGACGAAAAGGTAATGCTTAACGTCTCTGCTCCCAAAGGTTGACATTCAGATCTTAGGAAGGCCTCCTCGACTGTGCCTTTCTTGGTGTGAACCTGAGCCATGATTTTTGACAATTAGGTTCGGAGGAGGGGTGGGCATGAAATGGAGAAATTGAGTTTTGTTTCATTTCATTTCTACTCGTGGTTTGTTTCATTTCATTTTAAAATGATTTTTGTAAAAAAAAATTGTGACAAAACGAAACAATAACAAAATGATTTGTTACTCTACAAAATGGCTCCCCTGGGTCCTAGAGGCACCAAATTTGGTGGGTAACTTTTTACCATTTTACAGAGTAATGAAACATTTTGTTTTCAAGGGGGGGGGAAGCATTTTGCTTCATTTTGTAATGAAACACGATTTCCCATTTCATTTTGTTTCATAACTTTTGTAAGGTGCCCATCTCTAGTTCATAGTCCTCCGGTTTCAACAGGATGGTGTTTCATTACACAACGATTCTGTTGGGTTGGTTCTGGTAATGCAACCATATACATTTATCAACACTGAGTGCCTGATGCAGTACAAGATAGCACCCTTATCTGCACCATCAGTATCTGCTGATTCACTTTATCCCTGGTCTAAAAATGTTAAAAGAAAAACCCTAGAAGGATATATTTCTAAATATAAAGTTAAAGAACTGGCCATTAGACGAGCTGAGACCATACTTTAAAATTTGCATTTTAATTCACCATGGATATGAGGGTACTCCTGAACAGAGTAGCAAGAGTTCACTGTTGTTTTCTGGGATGGGAAGGAAGACGACAGGTTTTTTTTTGTCAGCCAATGGGATTTCCTCTTTGATGATTCTGCTCTGAAGGCTATAAAATTGATTTTTGGTGTAAATAAAATTGAGTCTGATTTATAGTTTAGAGTTGATTTCTATCTTAAAGAGGGCTAAGAAGCCACATCTGTAGTCTCGTATGAATCTCCCTCTTAAGCCTTATTTGTTCACTAGGTTTGCCTCCTATTCAGGGGGTTCCAAAAGTTGGAAGTAAATGGAGAACAATGGGCATGCAAAAAAAAAAAAAAAAAAAAAAGAGGTAGCAGGCAGAAGACGGGAAGTCCGAAACACCCATTAAAACCTACTTCTCTGCAACCACCCCTTAGGTGGACATGTTTTCCTATGGGATGGTCCTCTATGAACTGATGTCAGGGCAGCGCCCGGTGCTTGGTCAACACCAGCTTCAGATCTCAAAGAAGCTTTCCAAAGGGATCCGACCCGTTCTGGGTCAGCCAGAAGAGGTTCAGTTCCATCGAATGCAAGCCCTGATGGTAGAATGCTGGGACACAAAGCCAGAGAAGGTACAAGGGAGAACATTTTTTTTTGGGGGGGGGGAATCAGCATTGACACGCTCTTGTTAGTTGGCCCTCCTCTGATTCAAAGAACCATCAGCAGAACTCCTCTGGCTGAGCCTGCGGGTTTTTCAAAACTTGCACCAATTTCTGATGGTGAGCACCACCTGGATATTCCTGGGAAGCATGGGGTGAAGACCTGTTGCTGTTTCTGAAGCTTGGCAGGTCCATTATTGGGACTCATTGCTGTAGTATATCATGTGGGGTATATGACTGTGCTTGCACTTGCTTTGGTGCATAATTATTATCTTTGTGAAATGTTTTTAAGCATTATTTCTAGAAGCCATTTTATTTGTTTGTTTGTTTGTTTGTTTCATTTTTATACCACCCATCTTCCAAACTAGAACTCTGGGTGGTTTACAAGTTTATAAACATCAATATACTGATATAAAGCATCAAAATACAGATAAAAAGTGGGGGGAAGCCCTAGGCAAAGTACATCAGGGGGCGGGGGAGATTAAAAAAATTAAATTAAATTAAATTAAATTAAATTAGGTCGCCATATGCCTCCCTAAAAAGCAAGGTTTTCAAAGCCTTTTTGAAGGCGGGCAGGGACTGTGCAAGGCACAGCTCACTCGGAAGGTGATTACAGCTCAGGGTGGGATTTTTTTAATGTCTTGGACTAGAGTTCCCATAGTTCTCTCGTCTGGGAGTTCTGCCTGACAGATGTTTTACAGACACATGTAAACGTTGCTTGCCCGGGAGAAGGACTCCAACTGGAAGGCTTTTGTTTCTTAGGTATGCCAAGTGCTACACAGTTATTGTGCTCAGAAAGAAAGCTCCCAGCTAGTCCTGAGGCAGGAACAGGAAGGTTGTTGAAACAGCTCATCCTTAGAGCATTCCAGTTAAGACCTTTATCCCATGTGAGACATATTTACAACTCCCAGAATAGAGGATTGATTGATTGATTGATTGATTGATATACCATCGCTCTGTCTACCAAGCCCATTCTGGGCGGTTTACAACAAGACAAAACCATAATCAGCAACATCAAATTCTGCAAAAATGTGTCAAATCAATGCATAAAAATAGTCAAGAGGGCGGAATCATTTTATCATTTTGATAAAATTCTACATTTTGTTGACAGAAAGGTGTGTCCAAACAACCATGTTTTGAATAAGTGTTTGAAGTTGTCTAGTGAAGGGCCCAGGTGAATATCTGGGGTGGGGGGAGGAACAGTTGATTTCATGGACATGGCACCACCACCGAGAAGGCCCTGTTTCTCATCTTCTCCTTCCAGGCTTCTCTAGGGGTCACTTTCCTCAGCCACTCCTCCTGGGATGAAGGGTGGCATGTATAATTCCAGAAATCTGAAAACCTGATATCTAATGTGTGCTTGAGATTTTTGGAAGCTCTGAGCTGACTCTGGCTGTGCAAACCCATTTGTGCTATCAGTTGTTAAAAGGTGCTAGCTAGATAAAAAGCTTCTTCCCTCTTAGTCCATTTGTGGTTCCAAAATGGCGGCCAGCCTGCATGCCATTTGCAAGCACCCGTCTGTAGGAAAGTTGGAAAGGAAACAGGATTGGGGGCTTCTCACCTCTGCCCTTCTCTCTTTCACCCAGCGCCCTCTGGCCTCCTCAGTGGTAAGACAAATGAAAGACCCAACTTTTGCTACCTTCATGTACCTCCTGCGGTGTGGAAAACAGTCTTCCTTCTTTGGTTCTCAAGGGCAAGAGTTCACCGTGGTTTTCTGGGATGGGAAGGAAGACACCAGGTTTGTGTGTCACTGCTTGTGTGTGTGTGTTTCTTTTAAACTCCTTTGTCCTTTTTGAAGTCACCTCAGGAAATCAGTTTCTCAGTATCCATAAATGGCTATCCAGGATGTTTACTTATATTATATGTTCAGACAGTTCCTTTACATGCATCTACATTTGCCACTCACACATTACAAAATGAACCCTGGAGCTGAGTCTTGCCCTGTTCAAAGCCCCCTTCTATTGAATGGGGAACCTTGAATGGACCTACATTTGAGATCTCAGAGGTCTCTGTGTATCCCTTCTGCTTTTGGAAGAGGATATTTGGGTCCAATGTGGCTCCATTTCTGAGGCAAAGGGGGTGCATTTGCTCCAGAAAAAAAAGCACCACCTGCTTGGATTTCCGGTTTTAAATGTAAATTTAATTTTTAACTAGTCAGCCTTGAGGGTGGTTAGCAGAAAAATGTAGTCAAAGCACTTCAAAAGAGATAAAGATATACAGCAGGACTCCCCCTTATGCAGGGCCAGCATCTACTGCCTGAAAATACTAAATAACCCCCACCCCCAATATATAAAAATTATATTCTGAAGACATATATATTTCCAGAGTAGAGATGGGCACGAATAAAAAAATAGTGTTTTGTTTGTCGTTTGTCATTGAGAGGTCCATTTCGTTTCGTTTCTGTTTTTCGTGATTTTTTGGAAAAATCTCGTTTTCATTTTTTGTTTTTTGTTTGTTGTTTCTACCCGCTTTTTGCGTGATTTTTTAAAGCATTTCTGTGCGTGGGCGTCCCCCAACGGCCCAGACCAGAGGGAAAACACTAAAAATAATTGATGCTGGCAGAGACACAGTATAGACTAGGTTCGCAGGGAGGCTGCAAAGGCAGCGGCGGACGTTGCCCAGGGTGCAAGGCAGCCGCAGAGTGACTGTGGGGCAGGGGAGGGTACTCACCAAGAGGTACGCAGTCACACACGCACACAGGGAGGCTGCAGGACTGAAGCTAGAGTCACCGAGACAGCAATCCCACCCTAACTCCCACCAGAGACTGCAAGGAGGACGGGGGCTGCCAGAGCTTTTTATGCCCTCTGTGGCTGCCAGACCTGCCCAGTCTGCCACCTGGGCATGCAATTGGTTGAAGTTGTCCAAGAATTTACATGATCCCATCATATGGCTTGCCTCCATGTTGTGGCTGGAGTGGCAACATCCATTTTGTCATCCTTAAAGGGAAAAGAAAAATAAATTGCGATGGGAGAAGACAAAAACAAATATTTTAAGGACCTCTACCCCCTGGTAGGTATTATCAGACAGTATAATTAATTATCGCTGCATTTTTATGGATGTCCAGGGCGTTTTTTAACATTTAAAACAGCTCATTTCATTGCATGCCGCCAGTAACGAAAACGAAATGTAATGAACACAATTTTCGTGGTTCTGTTCATTTCGTTTCATTTTCATCACAATTTTCGTTTGTCATTTCATTATGTAATGGGACAAACGAATAACGGAAACAAAAAAATGTTCGTTTTGTGCCCATCTCTATTCCAGAGTGCATTTACCAGAATTGCTGGCTAGAGAGATCCAGAATCCATGCAATGTATAGCATTCAGTGTCTGTGTTTTTCAATATCCATGGGATTGAACAAGATCAGATCACCCATGGATTCTGTGACCGTTACTGCATTCGTTGCATTTATGTGTAATTTATTTACATTTATATATTGCAACCTGGCTGTTTCTCTCTCTCATCTGACCATCTCACCGGCTACATTTTCCTCTTCCTTAAAGAATGTTTCCTTCATTTTCCTGCCCATTTGGGAAGTTTTAGGTAGCATTCAGAAATACGCTGTGTAGGTGTCACTGGACAGTGCAATTGGGTGAGCAGGCCCCTCACCTTAGAAATAACAGGATTGCACAAAGCCTGGCTTTTACCTTCACTGCATCTCACAGAATGCTGGTTTGATATCAGTGGTGCCATTAAAGCAAGTCCTTTTTTTACCCCTGGTTTCAGAAATTACACCGTCGTGAATACCGAGAAAGGCCTTGTTGAAGTTTCGAGGATGAGCTGCCCAGGGATGAAGCTGTGCTGTCAGATGAAGGTCCAGAGCTCTCTGTGGACTGCCACAGAGGTATTTCTTCTGCAAAGCATTGAGGCGTTGCAATGAAGAGGTCTCGTCCGTCCAGTTGCCTGCAGGGCTCCTTGCATATGGGGGTGGGTGGCGAAAGCTGTGAAATAGGGATGGGCACGAAACAAAAATATTATGTTTCATTTCGTTTCCTCCCCCACATTTCTTTTCATTTCATTTCATACAATTTTTTTCCAATAAAAAAATCATACGAAATGAACCACTAAGTGAAGTGGTTCATGTGAAAGAGGGGCTGGAAAGTGGCGGAGGGACAAAAAGTTTTTTTAAAAGCCCTGGGCTTGTTCTAAAAAAACTTTTCCCCCTCTTCCAAGCCCTGCCTGCCAGCTGATCAGTGCTGGGGTGGGGGAAAAACCTTTTCCCCCACCCTAGCGCTGATCAGCTGGTATGACTTGGGGGAGGGAAAAAGTTTTTTTAAGCCCGGAGCTTTTTTAAAAAACGTTTTCCCTCCCCCCAAGAGGCTTACAGACGGAACAAAATGGTTCGTTTCAACAAAAAAAACCCATTTCATTTTATCTGTAACAACATGCTTCTTTCTCGTTTCGTTTCATTACGTAATGAGATGATGAAACAGCATTTCGTTTTTTGTTTTGTGCCCATCCCTACTATGGAATCAGTTGTTTGAATAAGAGAATAGAAATATAACAGGAAATGAACGTTCTGCTTGATCACAAAATCACTAGCAAACTATTGAGTGACTTTGGGTGTTTGTTTGTGTCCCAAAAAGCACTTTGTTGTTCACCACCTAAAGGCAGGGTGGACACATAAACCATCTGCTGAAGTAGCAATGGAATGGACAGCAGTGTCTGTGGAGGAGGAGAGAGTGGGCTGCTGCCCACCCACCAGAGGTCTGAGACAGGGTAGCAAGCAGCATCTGCAGGGAAGAGGTCAGCCTTGGTGATCAGCCTGTCTAAACTTTGGCCCTCCAGATGTTTTGGACCACAACTCCCACCGTCCTTTGTCATTGGCAATCTAAGCTTAGAATTCTGGGAGTTGTGGTCCAAAACATCAGGACGGATGAAGTTTGGACATGCCTGCCCTGTAAGATTTGGAGCTGATCACGGAATGAGGGACAGGGGAGTGGGTGGAGGTGTTGTGAGGTGGAGGAAGCACTGAGGACAAGCAAACAGCCTTGCTGACCAAATTGTTTGCCATCCATTCATTATGCCCCTGTCCAGCTTTCCGTCACATAAGCTCAAGGGAGCTCACAGAGCTGGGTCTACGACGGTCCTGTGAAGTAGGTCCAGGTGAGCAACCGGGCCTTGACTGGGGAGCTTGGTGGCCAAATGGGGGGATTTGAACCAAGTTCTATTGACACTTAGCCTCTGCTTCTAAATTCAGAATTGCCACCTTTGAACCTCATGACTTGGCTTTCATTTGAGTGCTTAAACTCCGGATAGGCATGGAAACAAGAAGCAGAGTAGAGGGTTTAAGACTCCTCTGCAAAGGGAGGATACAACCAGAAGATATCATTATTTATGGAGACGCTGAAAAGCAGAACGGCTGTTTCTTGTATGCTTGTTCAACACTGCCATTTCCAATACAGCATGGCTATTAAGTCCAGGGGAGTTAGCATTTTAAGGGGTTGTGGGTGGGAGGCATTGCCCTAAATTCTTCTCTGGTCTTGCCAGTCTTTATATCTGCGTTCTCTACTTTGCTTGCAATACATTTCCTTCCATTCAGGGCGGACCGAGCATAATAATAGAAATACAGTTTCTTTTCTTTGCTGTTGCACAGGACCAGAAGATCTATGTGTACAGTTTACAAGGCATGTGTCCGCTCAAGGTTCCACAGAAGGGGGTAGACACACCATCCATGGTCACTCGCTTCCTGGCAGTGCCCGTTGTGAAAAAGGTAAGCAGAGTGCATTTCAAGTGGCTGAATTCCTTCCAAGCATCGGGAAAGAAATCTTAAATCTGTTTTCTGTTCATTTTAGAAAGATTGCTTCTGATTAGTTAAATGTATCAAGTTTGCTGAGAGAGAGAGAGAGAGAGAGAGAGAGAGAGAGATAGTCTTGCTTTAAACATGCTGCACTTGAAGATTATTACCCTTTTATGATTTCTGGCTATTTCTGTGTAACTGCTTCCCTGCAATGCTTATGCTTTGCTTGCATGATAACAGTTATTAGTAATAAATGCCCTATAACCTTTTGGTTGTAGGCTGGCTAAACGAGCTAGGCTAAGAAAGTAATAGGCATGTTTGCACAGCTTTTGATACAACAGGAACAATATGCCAGTGGGGAAATTCTGCATGGAGGAGCTCATTTAGCTGATGGCAAAATGTTTCATTCTCATGTTTAATTTCCTTCTGCCCTTAGAACTCCTATATGGTGTTGGCCGGTTTATCAGATGGTCTTATTGCAGTCTTCCAAGAGTCGCGAGGTGTCCCCGAGGACGGCTGTTCTTATCTGTGCTCCCACACCGCCAACCGCACCAAGTTCCAGATCGGCGATGACGATCCCCGCCAGAACCCTTACCCGGTGAGAGCGATGGAAACCGCCAACAACGGGGCTGAGGTCTGGTACAGCAACGGCCCTGGCATCCTCGTCCTTGACTGTGCAGCCATGGAAATCACCCGGCGGCTGGAGCCCTACAGCCCGCCTTCCACCGTGGTGTCCATCGCGTGCAGCTCGGACTGCAACGGGGAAGAGGTGGCCTGGTGTTTAGACGATGCCACCAACTTCCTGGTGATGTACTACACCTCGACGTACCAGCTCTGTGCACGCTACTTCTGTGGAGACCGCAGCCCCCTGAGGGATATGTTCACGGTTCAGCCACCCTCCCCCTTGATCCCTGCTGCCTTGGCTGCCAACGGGAGCCTGACTCCGGAGGTCAGCTCCCCAGTGGACGTTAGCATCTTGAAAAGCCAAGAGCTGGGCATTCAGATAATAAACCACCAGGACTCCGTGACGGACTACTGCTCCGTCTCTTCGCACACCTTATCTGTCAACCAGACGTCAAGGTCTTCCTTGAGTCTGCTCAGCTCTCCGAGCAGTCTCTCCAGCGTGCCTTTCTCGGTGGACTGTGAGGAGACGGACAAGCTTCAGGAGTCAAACCCTCTTTCTGAGAAACCCGAAAGCGATGCCGTCTCAGCCAGTGATGACCTGGGGTGCCTTCAGGCAGTGAGAATCCTCCCTGTGAAGGACCTCCTGTGGATTCCCAGGTGCGTTGCTTTGGGGTCACCCCTGAAAATTTGGTCAAAGGCCTTCTGTCTTGCTTCTCCATCTCACCCTGAGTTAGTTTAATGGGCAAAGGTGGGCAAAGTATGCCCTACTCCTTAGGAAAAGGATGGACTACCTATCAGTTTTATCAGGCTCCTACTTTTTGAACATGGAGGCAAAGAGCCCTGCCTCCTCCTGAGCTGCCTCACGTTAATCACATCCAGTCCATTGCATTGCTGCTTATGTAAACCTGAGAACCCTTGAGGCTGGTGAGGACATTGCAGCAGGTCCCGAATGCAGCAACCAGACTTATTCAGGTGTAAGTTCCATCACTAGAGATGGGCACGAAATGCATTTTTAATCCATTTCATTATTTATTATTTGTTTCGTAACATTATGAAACGAATAACGAACAGAAATTTCTCTTTCGTTCCATTTCGTTTCCCCATAGGAATGCATTAGTAATGCGTTTCTATGGGGGGAAACCCCGCAGTTCCCCCCCACAACGCGCCTGATGGGGCGCAGGAAACCTGAGGCTTTTGGCCTCCCCCAGCGCCATCAGCTGCCACGCGGGCTGGGGAGGGGGAAAAAAAGAGTTTAAAACTTCATGCCTTTCCCCCTGCGTGGGGAAAAGGCAGGTTTAAACTTGGGGGGGGGGGCTTCCCAAGCCCACATGCCAGCTGATGGGTGCTGGGGAAGGCAAAAAATAAAATAAAAAAAAACTACCCACCTTTTGCCCACCTGATTGGGCGCGGGGAAAGGTGGGAGGTTTTTTCTTTTTCTTTTTCTTTTGCCTCCCCCAGCGCCCATTGGCTGGCGCGCAGGCTGGAGGAGGCAAAAAAATAATAATTTAGAAATGAACTCCCACCTTCCCCCCACCCAACCGGCATGGGGGAAAGGCAGGAGTTTTAAACATGTTTTTGCCGCCCCAGCACTCCAGCTGATCGGCGCTGGAGCTGGCAAAAAAAAAGTCACACAAGCACCACACACCACACCCACACTGCACACATAACGAACCAAACCAAAACGAAATACAGAATGATTTTAAAAAAAAATTACTTTGTACGAAACGAACCCCCCCTCTCCCCAAACTAAAAACAAAATGAAACAAAACAGAATTTTTCATTTCGTGTCCATCTCTATCCATCACATATCACCAAGCCTGGTTCACTTCTGCAGGCTCCTGGGTGTTTTCCACACCAGGACCAAAAATGTAGTGCTAATCCATAAAGCCTTTAATTGTATGTGGGCCCCTTATTTGTCGGAATGTCTTTCCCTCAGAAAATCAGCCAATCTCACCCTATTCATCAAGGCCTGGCTTCTCCAGGTTCCAATCAGAAATGGTGCCTTCTCAGCTAAAGTGCCTGCTTTAGGGATTCAGGCCTCCTTCTTCTCAAAGGGATACCAAGGACATGTTTTGGGTTTTAGGAAGCATATAAGGGTGTCCTCCTTTAGCAACTCCACCACTTTTTGAGGTTTCATTTGAAGCATCTATTTATCTCATTTGTTTGGTGTTTGCCTCTTGTTTTACCTTTGTAAACCACTTAGAATGATGTCCCACACTAGGTCAGTAGACATATAAATGTAGGTAATGCACAAATACAGAGCCACATCTGTTGAGCTTTCATGCCTGGTCTTCAGCCAGTTAAACTCCCATTCATGGCTTTGTTTGAGCAAACCAAGGGTCGTCAAAGACCACCACTACAATTTCCCTCCAGTGCTTTTCAACCCAAATATTCCCCACAGCTCATGAAGTCCATCTGTTTTGGCACATTCCTTTTCTTGAAGACGTTAGAGACTCCTGGGAGGATATCCAGAATGTCTGTTCATTTCTTGGTTCAACTTTAAAAAACAAACAACCAAAAAATATATATATACAAAAACGAGAGGACTCATTTTTACAAGCCCCCAAAGGAAGATATACTGTAAGCCCCACTGGAGAAGTACATCTTTGGAAGACCATTTCAGAAGCTGTGCAATTGATCTGGTTCTTCTTCTTCCTGTTCTCTAAGGATTAATGGTTTTGGCTCTGACCAAGAACTTCCTCAGAGGAACATACGAAAAGCAAGCCTTTTCCCTGTTTCCTGATAGGTTTCCTTGCTAACTGGCTTATTCCCCCCCCCTTTTTTTTTAGACGTGGCGGAGATATTATAGTCATCGGCTTGGAGAAAGAGTCCATTTCTCAGCGGGGGAGAGTCATGGCTGTCCTGAAGGCCACAGAGCTGGCCTCCTATGGGTAAGGAGGACAGGGGAAATGCTGTCAACTAGTGGTTCCCCAGATGTTCTTGGACTGCAAATCTCAGAAGCCTTCACCACTAGCCATGCTGGCCAAGATTTCTAGGAGTTGTAGTCCAAGGACATCTGGAGACCCAAGGATGGGGACCAATGCTTTAGAAGGAACCCACATGGAGTGGAACAGCACATACCCAACAAACACAGGGATCCTAGTTTGGCCCTCACCCTCCCATCTCTGGTCAGGATGACACAAACATTCAAGGAGAGGTGCCTGCATGCAGACAATTTTCCTTGAACATTCATGAGCAGCATTGAGGGTGAAAATGACTTTGATTAAGGCAGGTTTGCCTCTGCCTAAGCCATGCAAACCTCCCCTTCCCTAGAAGAAATGTCAAAGAGAAAGAGAACATATTACCTCCTAGTAGTTAAAGAAGTCAGACCGATAGAGTCAGTGACATTTTGTACTGGAGAAGACAAAAACTTAACAAAACGTTACAGACCGTTAGGAGGAGAAGAAATCATCATCATCATCTTAGGACTGAAGAGCTGGAATGGACCTCATAGATAGAACATCAGGGAGACATAGTAATTAATCAGATTCCCAGCTGCAGCCAGGCACCAAAACCATTGGGCTATTTAACTTTAACTTTATTTTTGTGTGGTCATGGACCCAAAGTTAAAAAAAGAACAGCTAAAACAATAATTTACATACTTCAGAAGTTAAAACCAGTTCATTATCTTAACGAATTATCTTAATTATCTTAATTATCTTGAATGAGCCTTGTGGCACAGTAGTTAAATGCCTGTGCTGCAGGTAAAACTGCTCATGACCTTGGGTTCAATCCCAGGTAGCAGGCTCAAGGTTCACTCAGACTTCCATCCTTCCAAGGTCGGTAAAATGAGTACCCAGCTTGCTGGGGCGGGGGCGGGGGCAGTGTGTAGCCTGCATACTGTGATGAAACTGTAAACCGCCCAGAGACTACTTGAAGTGGGATGGGATGGTATATAAGCAGAACACTTTGCTTTTTGCTTTTTAATGAAGCATTTTACAAGATCTTAGAACCCAGACTAGAAACTTTGCCAGTGTCTCCATGACTATCTGATTTGTACCTGCCAACATAGTCTTTAGATGTTCATTAGGACACATACTGGAACGTTTATTCATAACGGGATGAATAAGTTGCATATGTTTGTCCCTATAAAGGTTGCATTCTAGCATGATATGTATCAGGGTCTCTACTGTGTCCTCATCACAAGGACATAAACAATCCTTATAGGGCAGGGATGATGAACCTTTTTGACACTGAGTACCCAAACTCAGTGATGGGGACGACAGCGGGGGGGGGGGGTTGGGGTTGGCGGCAGCGGGGGGGAGGGATGGGGGCGAGGGCAGCAAGGGCGACAGGGGCAGCGGCAGGGTCAGGGTCATCGGTGGCGGCAGGCGGCAGGGATGGCGGCGGGGCGGGGGAGGGGTGGCAGAGGTGGCAAGGGGCGGGGCGAGGGCAGCAATGGGGATGGTGGCAGCCGGGCCAGTGGCAGTGGCAGAGCACAGAGGTGGGAGTGAGGACGGCAAGGGCAACAGCGGCAGCGATCATTAACAGGGGCAGCGGGGATGGCAATGGCAGCGGTGGGGGGTGGGGTCATTGGTGGTGGCAGCAGGGGCAGGGGTGGCATCGGCGGGTCCAGCGGCGCATGCAACAGCCACAGAGGCGGGCCCAGAAGAGGTTGCAGCTGCCCAGCACCCCGTTCACCAAGCCCCACAGAGCCTGGAGCCCGGCGACTTGGCCTCTTCCCCTCCCTGCTTCTTCCCTACTCCTGTTCCTCCGCAAATTCCTCATGGCTGGTCCAGCAGAGGGGGAAGTAGGGGGGCCAGGGAGCCTGTCACGTGCCAGGTGAAAGCTCTCCGTGCATAGATTCGCCATCCCCGTTATAGGGGATGTTATGAAAGCGCCCTTCCAATACTGCTGAAGGGCAGCAGTTGAATCTAGCCCTAGAGATAGCATGCCTGTATTTTGAGATGGTGAGTTTGTATAAATATTCTGCCATGATATTCCTATTTGTGCCATTTATAAAAGCATTACGGTACTTTTCTTTTCCTAGGCAATCTAAATTATGTGTCAGGAGAAGCCAATTCTGCAGGCAGGGGGTGAAAAATCAGGCCACTTGAACATACCTCTTCTGTTGTTGGTTTTTTTTTTCCATATTGTACTTTTTAAATTAGTCAGTAGAATGCAGCCCAAATTAGCTGGACACAGAGCGGAACTATGTGGGGCACATGAAAATATCTATTTCAGTTATTGCAAAAGTTACTATGCCATCTTTCCAGCTTGCAGTATTTTTTGTGTATAAGACTATATTATTGCCTAATTTTTTAATACTAAAAATTGAGAGGTATCTTGTATGCTGAATTAAGCCGAGGGAAGAGCTGCCCGGTTGCGAAACTGTAATTTGAGGTTGGAAAGGTGTGTGTGAAGGGGGTGTCATATACATGGGGGTTGTCTTATAGATGGAAAAAAATGCAGTATATACTTTCTGCAGTTGTTGTGGTCCACAGATGGGAAAAGCAAAAAGTAAGGCAAAGTGTTCTGCTTATATACTACCCCATACCACTTAAGTAGTCTCTGGGCAGTTTACAGTTTTTTAATTACAGTATGCAAACTAACTTTCGAGAACGAGACAGCAATAATTATCTCCTTGTAATGGCCAGTGTGCTAAATTAAAAAGAGAGAGAGAGAGAGAGAGAGAGAGAGTTTCTGGTTTTGTGTTTTGTTTTGTAATTCTCCTTCACGGACGTGGTTGCTTATATTCCCAGGTCGCTGGTCGATGCCGCCATCCTAGCCAGAGACACTGTTGCGTGTTGCTTCAAGACCGAAGCCATGGAATGCTGCCTGGCTGTCTGGAGGTGCTGGGGTGCCAAAGACTTTGAGCTTTTCTACCAGTCCTATGAAGAACTGGGTAGGCTGGAAACCTGCATGCGAAAGAGAAGGTAGTGTTGCCACTTGCCACCATGGAGATGTAAGCTGCAGGGTCCATGGTGCAAAACTGACACTATTTTGTGTTGTACAAAAAAGAGTCCAGATTGGGTTCTCTTTTAAGAAGACCTGGATGGTTCTGCTCTCAATATTGCTGCTAAGAGACTTTCTGGGAGAAGGTCTCCCCCTAATGCAATGGATTTTTACAACAGAAAGCCGTCTGCATTCTTAGGTTAATCAGTTGCATGTGTCTTGCCTTCATCTGGCCACTGACATCCCTGCAAAGTCCATGCCATGCTGTTTTGTTTTGCTCTCCTAGTCTTCCAACACGGATGATGGTCCAGAAATGACATGTTGGGCTCTCCCCTTTTAGTCCTTCATCCCGTGGTGTTTGAGAACTTACGACAGGCCAGCTCAAAGCAAGGCAGGGCCAAGATGCACCTCTAAGGCTGCGTGGATTATGCCTGCCTCCGCTTTCATAATCTTTCAGGGATGATCCGTGCTACTCACTCTCGGGTGCTTCCTGTATTTGTACTAGCAATGCCAAAAATTTCTTAGAATGCAAAGTCATCTGAAGAGATACTGATGGCAAAACCCTGGAGGCCACCTTTTGAGCTCATCAGACTTTGAACATCTTGAGGACTTGAAACGTGTCTTTCTTATTTGCGCATGCACCGTCCCCCTTTGCAGATGTGGCTGCAGAAATACATCTGCTGTGCAAGGCAGCATTTGCTACCCATTGCCAAGGCATGAGCCCTGTTGCTTCTAATGGGGCAAACGCTGTGTGGTGTAATGGCAAGCAAGAGGTGGGTTGAAGGCACTGCCTTTTACCTTCCACCGTTAAGAAGAGAATCCTGGTCAACAGCTTTAGCAAAGAAGCTTCACATCTAGGAGATGACCATTGTTTTCTTTCATAATCTGGCTGTATTGGGGAGCTTTTCAGTGCCTAAAGCAGACCCCAGAAGGTCCTGAGTCTCCTTTGGAATCCCTTTGGGGAGAACCATTGGGAGTACTCTTGAATCTCTGAAAATCACCACCAGCAGGAGGATCTGTCCAGCACCAGTGATGTTAGCAACTTAAAGACCCCCCTCCATCCAAGAGCATCCAACTAAGAAAGGAATCTCAGGATGAATCAAAATTGTTTAATTAGAGAGCTGTGGTCGATGACATCATCAGCCTTATAGGACATGCTGCACAAAAAAGATTTCAGTCAGTATATTTATGAAATAGAATAGGGGTTCCCCACCTTAGGTCCCCAGATGTTCTTGGACTAAAACTCCCAGAAGCCTTCCCCACTAGCTGTGTTGGCCAGGATTTCTGGGAGTTGTAGTCCAAGAACATCTGGGGACCCAAGGTTGAGAACCACTGGCTTAGAATGACAAGAGCCAACATTGGTAAATTATTTTATGATGCCTGCTCAGTTGGTTTGATCCAAGGTCCTTATGGCTAAGATGAATCCATGGCTCACATTCTGGCAGTGAGAAAGAACACCCTTGAGAATATGTTTTCTAATGCGGTGCTTTAGTGGAAGGTTTTGATCATCTGTGACTTCCAAGAAAACAGCAACTGCTGCTATGTTGTCCCCATGGGCTGGTTGTTTCCATATCCAAGCCTTTGAGACAATGGAAGCTAGAACCAGTGACTTCATAGTAACTTTCTAGCAAGAGTCAGAGTAGGACAGTGAATGGAATGATGGACTAGGATTTATGAGACCAGGTTCAAATCCCTGATTGGACATTCAAACTCATTGGGTTGTGTGTGTAACAAAAGTAAAATTACTGTGCTCCTTAAATCTGCCATATACACTGTAAATCCTGTAAGAATCATCATTAATCAAATGCAGCATGGTGGCACCTAACAGCAAGAGCATAAAGGCCCAATTAAATGTACTCAAAAACTAGAACGGCCTGTCTGTATTTCTCCAAAAACTCACAATATCCAGTGTTTTAAGTTGTGCCCACTTAAGTCATTTCCTGTGTTCCAACAGGGTAATCGAGATGCATAGCTTCTGTTCATGTACCAATTTTTTTTTTGGGGGGATATATATTCTCAACTGAAATGTGTTCTTAAATGTGGTACGCAGGGAGAGAATCCCTTTTAAAACTGGCTGTAAGGTTCACAATGGGCTTAGATTGGTTAAAAAGATGGTGTGTGCTAAAATAACCAGCCTTCTGGTAGCCATTAAGTTTAACTCACTTCCTAAGAAAATAAGCGAGTTAGGGGAAAATAAAAATGCACTTTAGAATTGATTGTGTGAATGTGAAACTCAGCATGGTTTTTATCACAGGTCACATCCGGTGTGACCGGGCCCTATAGTTGGGGTTGAAGAGCTTTAGCACAATTCACACATTCCTCTAGTTTCAGTGGCACATAGTGTGACTTTTTTTGGAACTGGGGCTCAGGGATTGACGGAGAAGAGAATTTCCCAGAAAATTTTTAAACACCCTTATTTCAGTATTGCCATGAAAGGATTAAGCACAAATACCACAAGGAAAGCTTCTGTTTATATTTTTGGAATCAGCTAGGCTAAGACATGTGGAACAACTCTTTCCAAGATAAAAATTTTTTTTTGATAGAAGGAATTTCTTTCAGTGGGAAAATGCATTCCACTCAAACTACGGGTTTCCTTATCTTCATTAATATATTCATTCATCATGTCTCTGTGGTTACTTTTTTTTCTGTTAGGCTCTGAAGAGAAACATCTTCCTTGAGATGTACCATAGTCTTTCCCCTGCTTGCAAGGACAAAAAGTTTATTGAAATGTGTAATGTCAATGTATGTTACAGCTCTCACTCTGTGGAGGAGTTATTTGCTCGGGTATGCACCCTGTAATCTGGTTATGTTTTTCTACAGAACTATGCCTGTAAAGATGTTGCAGAAATCAGATAGAGTGGGGTCCATGCCATCTTTAGTCATAAGTTGGGCTGAACAATTTCCGGATGTCTAAGGCAGCACACAGTCTCCTATGGGGCTCGAAGGAAGGCCCTAGATGCCCCATGTATATTTCTTTATTGTTATTTTTAACTTGAAAAGTTCCTCTTGCAACAGAGCTGCCTCTTGCACTCCTTGGGAGTCCCATTAAAATTCACCCAAAAAGGAAATAAAACAAAATCTGAACAAATTAAAATAAAATTTAAAATTTGGGAAAGGCAGGGGGATCCAGGGGGTTGCCCGCTCACTTAGCTCATAGACCACACCTTGCCAACCTGCACTATAAAGGTCACAGTGTGTAGGCCTGAAAACACCAACAGCACGTCAACACACACAATCTGGTGGCTTCATCCTCACCTCACCCCACATCCCAGCACAGAACACTTCTGACGCTGGTGAGAGCACCTGCCGTGCAAGTGTATTGGGGTGCGAGAAAGGTTACACCACAGGAGGGGCGGCAGCTGCCCTTTTAAGGGGTGTTCCCTAATTTTGTTCCCCATGTAGAACTCTTATTGTTCACTTTCCTCATCAACTCACAACTAGAGAAGTTCCCTAGCCCTGTACATAAAACAGTTCCTTGTTATTTTTTTCCTGCAAATAACCAAAGAGAAGGTTTATAGGACATGTCAATAATGCCAATAGGGAATGCACTGTATATATTAAATAAATAAATAAATAAATAAATAAATAAATAAATAAATAAATAAATAAATAAATAAATAAATATTCAAGGTGAATTGTTATTGAAAGCATGTACAAAGGAAGTCTTTTTAAAGGCATAAAAATTTTAAAAAGCAAGTTTTCCCAGCTATCAGTTTGTATGTGAAAGGTTTTTTTTGTATAAGCCCACATCTTGTCTGATTATTTTATTATTTTGTTTATTATTATTATTACTGAATTATATATTTGTTATTTGTTTTGTTTTGTTTTTAATTGATATGAATATGATTGTTGTAAACCACCCAGAGTTCCACAATGGAAGACGGGTGGTGTAGAAATACATAAATAAATAAATGAGTTCCTGAAATTCGGAATGATCCTTGCTGTATCTGTCGGAAGAGTGCTTGGTGTAAAATTGAAATGCAAAATCCCTGTTGCTTTGTGGCAACCTTACCACAGAGGGAAAGAGGTATGAAAATAGACAAGATCGTCCCAGGATTAAATGGTGTCCCTGTCACTTCCAATCGGCAACTGGTGGCCTCCTTTTATTTGTGACATCTTCTATATCAGCTCATGTTTTTTGGCCACAGCAGGAGAACGAGGAGCAGGCCGTGGGTTTGGCGCGGAGTATCCGTCCAACTGTAATGAATTTATTGAACTGTGTATTGGTATCGCTGCAAACTTGGCATGGTTTAATGGGTCGCCATGTCAGTCTCAGGAGTCTGCCACTTCCCAGGCAGAGTCGGCTTAGACTTCAGAGGGAGAATGAAAAAGCAAATGCAGATCTCCCTAAGAATAAGATCTACAGCATTTATAAAGCATTCAGTCCGTGGCATGTTTGGTTTTATTTGCCCAGAATGGACAAAAACACCTACATTAAGCTTTTGTAAACATCTGCATGGTTTGAAGTGGCTCCGCGAACAGGAGCTGAGTAATCAACTCAACCATTTGCCGAACAACCCAGAGCCTACTTAATGCTGAAGAGTCGAAGCTTGTGGGAGTTACTTTTGTGTTTAGTGTGTTTAGAATTGCACTGTTCACTACCTGATCATTCTGGCACTTGAGATTTTTTAAAAATGTTTTGCTGAACAGTTCAGTGACCCCAGGACAGTATTTGAGGGTCCTGCCTTCAGAATAAATCTCCCTTCCCTTCCCAACCATCTTGAGGTGTCAGGCAACTAGGGGTTGTTGTGACATCCAAGTCCTGGGACATCTCAGTGGTGGGGACTGTGATCTCATCTGCTCTTGTGCTTGAAGATTCCCTGTTCTGTCTAAGCCTTGCTGTAATCCCGTCAGGGAAACAGACCTTCCAAAAAAAAATTACAGTACATTGTTGCTGTGCCTATTTCAATGGAAAGTGTTTGAGGGTTTTTTTGGTCTCCAGTAGGGACTAGGACTTAAGAATCATTGCCAATACAAAAGACCTGTGACTACTTTGAGAAAAGCTGCAATTCTTTGCATCTTGGAATGGCTTATGCCATGGTAGGATCTCAGTTGGATGAAGCCAGCCTGGGCCTGATGGAAACAGGTGGCTCCGTCTAGGATATAAGACCAGTAGGACATCAGGACACCTGGCCCAGAAGATTGAGTTGTCTTGGCTGGGAAATTCCTTCTCTGGAGGCCAACTAAGCAGTAATCCATTTTGTAACCATTTCAGAACCCCAAGAGCAAGATGCTATACATAGACAATGGAGTAGGACAATGGAGTATCAGTCTTGATATTACATAAGGTATAGACATGGAGATGGAGCTTACAACACCATAAAGATGTGTCGCAATCAGAGATGGACATGATCCCATATCCGATAGGCTGCATTCAACCCACAATCTGGAAGTTGAGTCATGGCAACTGGACTTCTTTTTCTTGAGAGATAGAAACGTTTCGCTGCTCAAGAGGTCAAAGTGGACTATAAGATGGAAGACTCACAACTAGCTTTATTCAGACTGAGGAAGCTGTTTGGATGAGCAGCAAAATGTTTCTATCTCTCAAGAAACAGAAGTCCAGTTGCCATGACTCAACTTCCAGATAAACTCACCTGGATGACTGAGAATCTTCACAGACATCATTCAACCCACAACTTGCAGATTGTGCAGGTCTGGGTCCAAATGTACTAATTTCAAGAGCTAGATCATATTCCCCTGTAGTAAAATTGGAGGATGTGTCTTTTTTTTTAGGTGGTTAGATAGCTCAGTGAATTTGGTTACCTGGGTGTGGAGCCAGAGGCTGGGAGTTTGATTCTCCACTGTGCCTCTTTGGATGATGACACAGCCTAGATAGCCTTGGCCAAGCTCCACAACTGAACATGGGAGCCCAAATCAAGTCGCAGCACCCTTTCCACCTCATTCTTTGCTTGCAGAAGTGCTTGCGTCCAGACACTAGAGGTCACTTGTTCTTTTAGGCTCCGTCAAACCCACTAGGCTGGCATCTCCACATCCAACAATTTGACACAGCCAGAGCTGCTCAGACCTTCTCCAGAAAAGACGGGAGTTTCCAAAACTTGCACTTTCTAGAAACGGTCTCTCTTGAGCTTGGCCTAATTTCATTTCTACGCACCCTACCCTCTTCTGTCCTCCACTGAGCTTTTCCACTGCCTTCAGTTAAACCATCTTTCAAGATGGATGGAGGAGATACTACCAGATGTATGTCTACCTTAAGTATTATTATTTTTAAGAGTATTTTACCCCACCTTTCTCCTTGGAAAAGGACCAAAATGTATTTGACTGAAGCAAAGGACTCCCCCCCCCACAAGCATCATATAATACATTGCACATTAATTTCAGTGGTTCTTCACACCACATTTTGCACCTCATCAAGATGGCCTCAAAGCAGAAGAAGTGGCGTTGCTTTGGTTGACCTTTTAGTTACCTAAGTTGCTCGACTTGTTTGCCACTTTTCTGCAAGGCCTTTCAGGGAGCCTGCATTTTCAAAATGTCAAATCCGGGGGGGGGGGGAGAAGGAAAGACAATAATAAATGTTTCAAGGCAGTGGTGGTCTTTACTTGGTGACACAAACTCCCTGGTCTACTTTGCACCTCTCTTGACTGCCAGCTTTCTTCAGAAACTGGGCAGGACAAATACGCAATATCTACTCTAGGGTATAGCTGCCTAGATGCCCTAAGCACATGCGATCTCGCCTGATTTCGGAAGCTAAGCAGGGTCAGTCCTGGTTAGTACTTGGATGGGAGACCACCAGGGAATAATACCAGGTGCTGTAGGCGCCTGGAGTAGGAACTGGCAAACCCCTCCAGTATTGCTGCCAAGAAAACTCCAAACTATACACGTAGGGAGCTGGAAGCAGCAATCTTAATGCATGCCTTTCACACAAGGGGAATCATAGTATCCGTGTGGAAATCCCCAGTTCAGTCCCTGACTCCTACTCCAGCTCAAAGTAATCTAGCACCACCACATCTTCCAAATAGCTGAAATGTGTCAGATTACGGCATATGGAGCTATATGCACATAACTTGAGGCAACCTTTCATGTTCAGTTCTCTCCCTAATCAAGATATTTCAAGGAAGCTATTGTTTAGTTCCCAGAGGGGACACCAGTGATGGTCATGTTGCTGTTTCTGAAGTGTTTTTGAAATTATATGTGATGTCTCAGCAGGCTAGAGCACTGAAAATTGTTGGCTACAAAGTTGGCAGCTCAGCAGTTCAAATCACAGGTGCCACGCATCGGAGCGAGCTCCCGCTGTTAACCCCAGCAGTTCGAAAGCATGTAAATGCAAGTACAGTGGACCCTCATATAACAAACTGTTTGTATAAACAAAATCTACGACATAAAAAATTCCAGAGATAGGGGAAATTTGCTTAAGAGAATTGCCAATGGGATGAATCTGTACAACATAAAATGGTCACGATTAGGGATTACTCTGTTTCCAATGCATTTCTATGGGAAATTTGTATAAAGGAAAAGTTGCTTAACAGAATTTCATTTGGAACAAATTAATTCCTTTATACAAGTACCACTGTAGATAAAAAGGTACTGCCATAAAAAGTGGGAAGGTAAAACAGTGTTTTCTTGCAGCCATGCCGGCCACGTGGCCACAGACTTGCACAACACTGGCTCTTCGGCTTGAACACAGGGATGAGCACCTCCCCTAGAGTCGAACACGACTAGCACACATGTGCGGGGGGAACCTTTACCTTTACCTTTTACCACTATTTGAGGGTGCACCCTTCGAGATACACAATCATTGTCTCATCTAGTAAGACCTGAAGGCTCCTCAGACTGATTCTACTGTCACCGTGACAAGAAATGCATTGCCATCCACTAGCAACTACTGGGCAGCCTTGTTATGGTCAGTTGGACAGTTGTTTTAGTGGGTCAGCACCTTTTGCATCAACCAGCACACCCCAGAGCTCATCCACTCAGGAAGCCATTGTGTGTGTGTGGGGGGCTCACCTAGACTAGTGCATCAACTGCCCAAGCCCAGATGAAACCACTCTAATGTACTACTGGCGTATCTTTGTGGCAGATTGCAATAGTGGTAAGCAGCTTGGAGACTGAATCCCAGTTCAAAGGCAAGGTAGATATTTAGTCTACAAGTAGGGCAATGGTACAGTCCCATCAGAGCATCTGGAGGTCAAAGTATTCTTAACAATTCCAAAGCCCTACTGGTCTCCAGACAAGATAGATGAGCAGCAAGGGAAGAGCTTTGTTCATCACCCTTCTCTTCCTCCTGCCCTTTCCCATTGCTGCTCATCTCACTGCTAGTTTTTTATATCCTCCATGTTGGGGAAACTCAGAACCCTGAACTCTCATGCCCCACCCGCCCTCCCCAACACTTCCGGAAGTAGAGTTATGGTAACCAAAGGCTAAGATGCTTCTCTTTTTACAGTGTTTTCACACTTGCACCTCCCCCCCCCCACTACTGAGGAGCACTCCTTCTAGATACAGACATTTCTTTTCATCTAGTAAAGACATATAGGTTCTTGAGGCTGATCCTATTGTTACTGTGTTTAGAGATTATTTGATGGGCTCTCAGCAGAAAAGAGCCACAGTGTTGAAACTTCCGAGGGGCAGAACGGGCAGAGCTGATCTTTCTCATCCTAAGGAGATGTATTTCTTTTTAAAACTGCAGCCCTGATGTCTACCTTTGCCGATGGACCTATAAGTCGGCAGCTGCAGATTTTAGCCAGCCTGTTCTTCCATTTGTCAAATTTCTCCATGGTCACTCCAGGCTTGACCATGCTCCAAGAAGTTTGCCCCTGCTCTTCAGCCTTTTGCGACAAAATGAAAATTTACTCTGCGTGAGCACCCATTGGCTTAAGCGGGAGAGGCCAAGACTGTAACAAGTGACCTCTCTTGCCCATACAATCCATCTGATAATCTTTTTCAGATGGCTGTCAGGCTCCCTATGAGCTTTCTGCAGGGTCAGGGTGACAAACCAGGGGATGGGGGAGAGATCTAAGCATGGCAACCATCACAGATGGTGAGAAGCTTAAAAAACAGAGATTCAACAGGCTACGACGAAAAGGCTACAACCCACACCATATGTTGTTTCAGTAAGACACTGATGGAAACCACATAGCACTGATGTTTTGCTTCTTTACCAATACTGTCCAAGACCATTACTTCATGTCCATTCTCGTCCCAGGAGGAAGTTCATTGCATGTTGATGTCTATCACAGTCACGTGGTCTTCTTCCGGTTCTGTCCCTGTTCCCATGTACGCACGGACGTGATTGATGATACCAGCATGACTGTTAACGCACGTCCTCTTTCCGTGATGAGATGTGAAATTCCATGCCTTCGTTTCTCTCTCTTTTTTTCCCGGCCTGACCTTCCGTTTTTCGATGTTCTGATTCTCCAAAGTTTTGCCTTCAATGCGTTATGGAGCAAACTTTGATGCATTTGTCTTTTAAAAGCTATTCATTGCATTGCTAACTCCATAGGGAATTTACTGGCGAATGTCGCTTCACGCTCCTGCCACTAGATGGGTTCTGCTCCTATCGTCACTTGTTCCATGACGAGTGTGACTTCACGGGCTCTCGTCTCGGAACGAGAAGTGTGATGAGCAGATTCCCGAGGCCAGGGAGGGGAATCTCTCATCAAGCTTAAATCGCAGTTCAGGGGGCGTGGTCAGGACAAAATCCCCTCATCCCGCAATGGACGTGTGGTTAGATTACTTTGTACCAGTCCCAAGGGGGACTGTGAACAGCGATGAGATGGACGTGAAGTATCAGCCCAAGAGAGTAATCAAGCTTTTCAGATGAACTGTTGACCAGAGTCTGAAAACATCCAGTTGGAAAAGAGCAGCCGATGGTTTGCAGGGTGGAGGAAAGAAGGCAAGATTGGGACGCAAGTCTGGATTATCCTGTAACTGAGGATGCCCGAGTTGCTGAGAAGCAAACCAAAAATGCCTCATCCTATTTGGACATCTGTGAATTATAAAATTACAAATTATAACATTCAGTTAAGTCTGTGAAGGTTCTCACTCTTCCAGGTGAGCTTATCTGGAAGTTGAGTCATGGCAACTGGACTCGTTTTTTTGAGAGATCGGAATGTTTTGCTGCTGATCCAAGCAGATTCGTCAGTCTGAGGAAAGCTAGTAATGTGTCCTCCATTTTGTAGTTCACCTTGATTTCACATCAAGTGGTCTGAATAGGTTCATAAGTTGGACAATGGCCTGAATAGGTTCATTAGGTTGACAATGGCCTAAGGTGAGTGAAAGTGCCACCTGTGCAACCTTCCCCACAAGAAGCCACAAGGTGCAGTGGTTAAATGTCTGTACTGCAGGTAAAACTGTATTCACAACCTGGGGCTCAATCCCAGGTAGCTGGCTCATGGTTGACTCAGCCTTCCATTCTTCCGAGGTCAGTAAAATGAGTACCCAGCTTGCTGGTGGGGGATGTGTAGCCTGCATACTGTAATTAAACTGTAAACCACCCAGAGACTACTTGAAGTGGCATGGCGTGGTATACAGTGATCCCCCGCCTATCGCTGGGGTTATGGACCTGAACTGACCTGCAATAATTGAAAATCCGCTATATGCGGATGCAGGTTGAGTCAGACCTGGGGGCGCCTAGCTGGGGGCTCTTGTACTTTCTGGTAAACCGGAAATAATTTCTGAGGCCTCCGACAGGTTTAGAAAGATTCTCAGAGGCCTCAGAAATGATTTTCAGCAATCTGGAAGTCACTTCCAGTTCGCAGGGAGGCCCTTTTGTTCGGGGCAGCTCCAGTCCTGTGGTAAGTATGGAAGGCTTGAAACAGGACTTTTCCCCATTACCCTACGGGGCCTTTTTTCATATACTGTGGTCCCGCGATATAGCGGGACCGCAATATATGAATCGCGAAAGGGTGGGGGACCACTGTATAAGCAGAACACCCATTAAGTATGGGTCATTAGCTATGGACCAGAATCAGTAGTGTACCTCCACTTGAAGGACAAAGGGCACTCATTCAAAGACAAGGATGTACTTTGGTGGTTTGAGAGAGGGTTCAGGGAAGCCATTCATGTGTGTATTGAAACCCCCCTCTCTCAACAGAGTTGGGGGGCACAGGCACAGTCTGTCTGCTACTTATCAAGCAGCCCTTTCCTCAATCCCAGACAAGTCAAAAGCATTTCACACCTCCACCAGCAAGCCCACAGCTAATGACCCAGACTTAATGATTTTGGGAAAGGTTGCATAGGTGGGACTTTCAGCACCTTAGGCCATTGTCCCCCTAACGAGCCTATTCAGGCCATTGTGTAGGGTCATGAGGAAAAAGGAAGATATTGTAACATTTTTCCCTTTTAGAAGTGCCTTGGAAGCAGAAAACACCAATCAAGTCCAAGTCCAATAGAGGGTGGGCTCAGGTAATCAAGGAAGGTACTTTGACCTTCCTGTTGCTACATTATAATGAAATCATTGGCACGCCCACAGAAATCCTTTCTTCTCACAGATGCAGAGCCTGGGTGAATCTCTTGCACCTGGAAAAGTCTACCTCCTCCCTTTGTCTCATCCCTAATCCTTCCCCCCTCTCCCCTCATCCCACCACGGAACCAGTCAAGAAAACAAAAGGACTTACAATAAAGTTTGTTTGCATTTGTTTCACAAACATTGGACTTGTATCCAGATCTTCCTTGGGGGCTGTTGACCAACTGTGGACTTTTTTGTACCTGAGAGCTCACACTATTGGTTATCTTCTGTTTACCTGAAATCACGCCATTTGTCAGTTTTGAAAAGTTGATACCATTGACTAATTCTGTTTTACCTAGAGTTCGTCCCATTTGTCAACTTGTATCCTGGGAGATTCACCTCTTTGGTTCATTTTGTATTCCTCTGTTTCCTATAAAGCACCCTTTGACCCTTTTGTTGGGAGCAGACTCTTGTCTTTCTCCTCTCAAAGGCAAGGTTTGTGGTTCCTTTCTTGGCCAATAAATGAACAACTTTAATCAAACTCTCTCGCATTGGACTTTTAACTGGGAAACTTGGATCTGGTGATTTTCCAGAGACTAGCTCCGTGACAAAAAGAAAATACTTTTGGCTCCCTGGACTCAGCAATTGCCCACCTAATGAGCCTATTCAGACCAGGGTGATGTGAAATCAAGGTGAACTATTAAAACGGAGGCCTCGACACTAGCTTTCCTCAGACTGACAAAGCTGCTTGGATGAGCAGCAAAATATTTCAGTCTCTCAAGAAAAGAAGAGACTGAATGTTTCAGTCTCTCAAGAAAAGAAGGAAAAAAAGTTGCCATGACTCAGCTTTCAGATAACATTCAGTTATCTGAAAGGGATCTGGGGGTCTGGGTGGACCACAGATTGAACATGAGTCAGCAGTGTGATGCGGCAGCCAGGAAAGCCAATGCGATTCTTGGTTGCATCAACAGAGCCATCGTGTCTAGATCAAGGGAATTGAAAGTACCACTCTATTCTGCTCTGCTCTTCTGTGCACCTCAATTTAAAAAGGATGTGGACAACCTCGAGCAGGTGCAGAGGAGGGCGACCAGGATGGTTGAGGGTCTGGAGGAAATGTCTTAAGAGGAACGGCTTAGGGAACTGGGAATGTTTAGCTTTTCAAAAAGAAGACTGAGAGGGGATATGATAGCTATGTTTAAATATTTGAAAGGATGTCATATTGAAGAGGGAGCAGGTTTGTTTTCCATGGCTTCAGAGACTAGGACACGGGGCAATGGTTTCAAACTGCAGGAAAAGAGATTCCATTTGAACATTAGGAAGAACTTCATGACAGTTAGAGCTGTTCGGCAGTGGAATATGCTGCCGCGGAGGGTGGTTGAGTCTCCTTCTTTGGAGGTTTTTAAGCAGAGGCTGGATGGCCATCTGTCGGAAATATTGTGATGGGGTTTCTGCATGGCAGGGGGTTGGACTAGATGGCCCTTGAGGTCTCTTCCAACTCTATGATTCTATGGTTCTATGATTCTAATTAATGTACAGTGGTACCTCTTAAGATAAATTTAATTTGTTCTATGGGTCGATTTGTCCTGCGAAAAATTCATCCTATGAAGCACGGTTTAATGCCGATTCCCATAGGAATGCATTGAATTCGACTTGCGAAGCATCCTATAGGAAAATTTGTCTTACGAGGTTTTCTTATTCGCGGACATTTCGTTTGTGTTCTATTTTTTTGTCTTAAGGGGCATTCGTCTTACAAGGTATTACTGTACTTGTCCGAGTGCCTCTCTCTAATGTCAACTGCGTGACCCAACAGATCATTGTAGGTGAGGGTCCTCCAGGGAGCATCCCAGAGGCAGGGCCTTCTTTGTGGTGTCAACAATGCTGACATTAAGTCCAAGCAATTTCTGGTCTTCTATTCTTCTGAGGTTGGTAAACTGGGCACCCACCTCATTAAGGGATAGGGCGCAACTTGTAGCCTGCATTATCCCATTTTAAACTGCCCAGATGGTGTTTTAAATTTTTGCTTTAGTGGCTCTACTCTGATTAGGACTGTCATTTGGATGGAGCCCTAGGATTTTTTATCCTGGATCCATGTTGAGACCTTTTTGAAAAAAAAACAAACAAACCCAAAATTCATGAAATATTCCCTTATGTCATTCTGGAGAAAGGTGACCTTTCTAAGTACAGAGCTAGTAATGCCATCTTGGTGGACACTGAAGCTTTACATTCAGCCAAACTACAATGTATTTCACAGGGAAACCAGCCTCTTAGGAGTTTTGCCTGCTGGTTTTCTGCAAACATTTGGGGTGGAAAACCAGAGGAGGGAAGCAGGAAGATTGAAATCTTCTATTATGGTGCCTTTTGTCTCGTAATCCTGCGATTTGGCTTCGTTGTAACTGTGGGTTCCACTCCACTTCCTACAAATACCACTAATGCGATTATGCTACAAGGATGTTATTATCTCTTGTATCGCTCTTGATAATCCCAAATTAAGATAGCAGGGAATAAAAAAACAATAAAGGACAGAAAGGACAATTTAATTAGTAGTAGCAGGTCTGCCAGAACCCATTCTGGGAGATTTAATCTGGATAAGCGTAACAGTTCTGTATCCTTCCTGTAATCTAGACACCGGCTGTGAGAAAAAAGAAACAGAAAACCAGCAGCTCTGCCATCAGAAAACACTGGTGGGTAAAACTAGAATAGCAGAAAAAGGCATTTGATATGCAATTAATTATACACATCTGGGAACGGCCAGGAAAAGATGTGGGCCAAAGCACCAGCCTTGTCTGCTTGTGAACAAGATGTGACGTGAATGCTTTAAATTAAACTGCTTCGCATTCCATAAGCAATTGCACAGCACAAGAGTTCCTCTGTTTACCGTACAGGCCACAACGGGGGTGGCAAAAATGCAGATCAAGCCAAGGCCAGGTGGATGGAGAAGCAGGGGGGGGCAGGAGGGGAGTCCGCAGACCACTAGCAGAGAGGAAAGGGGAGCTTGCTGCAGACAAATGAGCTACTTAAAAAGGACTCCTTTGGTCATCACTGCAGCACAAGGACTGAAGATCAGACTTCCCTTAAGCATGGGATGCGATCACACGGCGAACCAGATCATGATTTACAGTAGGTCCCTTGTGGAGTAGCTCGATGCAATCTCTTTCCTGGCAATCACACGATCCATGGGGAAATGTCAATCAATCAATTTTATTTCACAGCCAATGACTCAATAAAATAAAGTGTGTGTGTGTGTGTGTGTGTGTGTGTGTGTGTGTGTGTGTGTGTGTGTGTGTGTGTGTGTGTGTGTGTGTGTGTGTCGTATCATTACAGTCGTGACCGACTCTTTGTGACCCCATGTCCATGGAGTTTTTTTGGCAGGAATACTGGAGTGGTTCGCCAGTTCCTACTCCAGGCACCTACAGCACCTGGTGTTCCCTGGTGATCTCCCATCCAAGTACTAACCAGGGCTGACCCTGCTTAGCTTCCAAAATCAGGCGAGATCAGATGTGCTTATTAGGGCATCTAGGCAGCTAAAATAAAGTATACACTTCAGCAGGGATCATGTCTTCCCCAGGAGCCTTGCCATTATGAAGAATGGAGATCAAGTCCCCAATTTCTGCTGGAGAACAGGCGGCCAATCTGGGAGATTATCTGGAATTCCATTTATAAATTGTAGATGATGACTACTTCCAAAATGTGGCTAAAATGCAAAACCCCTACTTCAGTGGTGGTTGAATTGGCAATTTCAGGAGCTTCCAGTGAGAAGCCTCTCTCTCTCAGTCTCCAGTGTTTACTGTCGTTCCCTTCAGCAAGGGCTAGGCCCAGGGATTTCCAACTGTTGATAAAAAAAAGGTGTTTTTTTGCTGATCTTCTCATTTTACTGAGCTGTGTTTTTGTAAACTGATAATCCTTATCAAACCATGATATTTGGACTCCTTGATTTTTTCTTTCTGAGTAGGTTGTGGTCAAAAAGGGTGTGAGAGCATTTATTATACAGTGGTACCCTGACTTAAGAGCAGCTCGACTTAAGAGCAATTCGACTTAAGAGTGGAAAACTGTTGCCATTTTAGATATGGTCTGCTCGACTTACAAATATTTTTTTCATTTTTTTGATTTTTTAACTTATTTTTTCAATCTTTTAGATAGGTACCCCGACATAAGAGTAGTTTGACTTAAGGGCATGCATTCAGAACGGATCAAATTCATAAATCGAGGTACCACTGTATCCTGATATGCTCCACAAATGTTCTGGGACCCTTGGAGGGCATGGTGATGCAGTGCCTGAAGTTGATCTGTTCTCAGCAACTGCCTTATATTAGCATCTACTTGAAGGGACCATCTGAGCCACTTCTCTGCTTGTACTGTATATCACCCATCATTGTATAATCAGTTGTGGTACCAGATTGTATCTGCTGAGATCTCATAGTTACTCTAAGAGGGAGATGCATCCAGGACCGTCTCTGTCCCATAGCCAGGCCTGAGGCCAGGTTGAAATGGGTCCAGTTAGTTTATCTCATCCAGAAGCCTTTGGAGCTGAGAGGGCACAACCCGCTCTAGTCACAGGAGCTCAGGCCAAGTCTGTGGTGAAGAGCCAATTCCTATATCGGCCAGCCCTCAGGATCCACAGGGGACAGGAGCTCAGCGCCTGTTGCAGGGATGGGACTGATTCTGTCAGTCCTAGCCTTGCTCCCCCCCCCCCCGGAGCCGATCCTTCACCCACTAGGGGTAGAAAGCACAGGCACTGCCCTGCTCCTAACGCATCCTCCGGGCAGCAAATGTCACAGCACTCAACACCTTCGCCTCTCGCCAAAGATATGGAGGCAAATTCTACCTAAATGTTACAAATTGGTTCACTTTGTTGATCTAAACCAGGGGTGCCCAAACTTTTTGTAAGGAGGGCCAGATTTGGTGGCGGAGAATGTGTCAGGGGCCGGTTGCTCCCCGACCCTGCCACCCCACTGCAAGCCCCACCCACTGACCCATAAGCCCCACCCACTGACCCATAAGCCCCACCCACTGACCCCTTGCAACCCCACCCGCAGGAAGGAAGGCGGGGACCAAGGGAAGGAGGGAGGGAGGTGGAAACCAAGAGAGGAAGGAAGGAAGGAAGGAAGGTGGGGAACAAGGAAGGGAGGGAGAGAGGGAGGTGGGGACCAAAGGACCACGATTTCAAAATAAATATTGTGGTCGCCCCATTTTGGATCCCCCTACCGCACCGCATGGCATGGCGACTCGGCGAGTTGGCGGCGAGACGACGAGGAAGGATGCCCCCCACCAGAGCAGCCCAGGACAGGTGAGGGGGGGAGGCCGGGGACCCCCCCCCCCAGAAACCATCCCTCTGGTTGGTGCCCTCACGGAGGCAGGCATATTTTTGCCTGCTTTTTTGGCCGGGAATCGGGTTTGTTTTATTCTTAAAACTTTTTTCTGTGCCGCTTGGCATCGTGCGATCGCTGCAATGCCAGCAACGACAACGACAAATCAGACCCAATTTTTCTTTAGTCGGTTCGAGTTCGAGTTCTGGCAGAGTAATTGTCGTTCTTCGTTCCGTTACCTAACGGAAACGAGGAACGGAAACGGAAACGAGAATTTCGCCAAGTCGTGCCCATGTCTAGACGTGATAACTCGTGACAGACTCGTGGGGCTGGCAAGTTGTGCAGCAAGCACACAGAGTGAAATCAGATTGAATGGCTTTTAGTGGGATGGTGTTGGGGGGGAGGGAGGAAGGCTCAGCCAATTTCACTGTACACTGGTTGTACAATGACAATAAAGGTTATTATTATTATTATTATTATTATTATTATTATTATTATTATTATTATTATTATTATTATTATTATTATTATTATTATTATTATTATTATTATTAACTGCTAGGTTGATAGGAGCTGACATTAACGGCGGGAGCTCACACCGCTGCATGGCACCCGGTATTTGAACCATTGAGTTCCTGACTTTGCAGCTGGCTGTTTCAGCACCTTAGTCCACTGAGCCACCACGCCCCCTTTGCATGCCCTATTGCTTGTACAAAGTCCGGCCCAGGGGCCAAGAGTTCCCAGCTTGGAGAAGACAGAGGTATTTTTTGGGTCTCTCTGATGGAAACCCCTGTGATTCTTCCAAGGTGATGGTTCTACGTCATCCAGGAGAATTTATCTGGAAGTTGAGTCATGGCAACAGTAATATTTTTTCTTGGGGGATAGAAATGTTTTGCTGCTCATCCAAACAGCTTCGTCAGTCTGAAGAAAGCTAGTGGTGAGTCCTCCATCTTATAATCAGCTTTGATCTCTCATCAGCCTGTCTGAAATAGGCTCATAAGATGAACAATGACCTGAATGTGTTTGTTACGTAGAAAACAGTATCCCTAGCCTTAAGGTGAACAATGGACCGAGGTGATGAAACCTATAAAGTTTGGGTCCTTAGCTATGGCCTTGGTGGTGAAGGCTTTTTGATTTGTCTGGATATTGTGGAAAGCACACCCGGATAAGTAGCCGACAGACTATGCCTGAGGCCCCCAGCTCTGTTGAGAGAGGAGGTTTCAATGCTCACATGAATGCCTTCCCTGACCCCTCTCTCAAACCACCTCTCTTCTCTGTCTAATATGGGTACATCCTCATCTTTGAATGAGTGCCCTTTGTGCCAATCCCTCTAAATAGAGCCCCTCTCCCTTTACACTGTAAGTTTGCCCCCAGAGTTTGAGAACAGGAAGGGACACCTTTCTGTGGGTCCCACGTCCCTGAGAGGTGTTTGGGGCAGGGGGACAAGGGAGAGGGCCTCTGCTGTGGCTGCACCTAGACACGGGAACTCCCTCCCACTGGAGGCCAGGCTGGTCCAGCTTTCCTGCCCTTCTGCAAGCAGGCGAAAGCCTTTCTCTTCAGTCAAGCTTTCCGTGTTTGACCGACTACCATGATGCGACTTTTAGAAAATTGACAGCACCTCTGCAGGGAAGGTGGGCGGCACCTTTCCCCCCTGCGTTCCTGCTATGCCTGCTGGCTCAACCTGGGTTCACTACCCAGTCCTCTGTCCTTCCTCTTCTTCCAAAGCTGACCAGGGATGGGTTGAAATCCTATTATGGATTGTTCCACGCGGCCCACCCATGACAGGCCCAGCTGTTCTGTGAGAGTGGCTGGCAAACCTTGGCTTCAGCTCCGAGGCCCCCATCCCGCCACTGTCATCCGTGTTGGCCCAGAAGAGGCATCTGAGACCTCCATTGAGTTGTGGGGAAAGGGCAGCCCCAGGGGTGCCTTCCTCAGACAGCTCCTGGTGGCCCTTTCCAAGTTGGGATCTCCTGAGCTCTGACTTGACTCTGGACGTGGCTCTTCTCTTTTATTGTCTTCCAAGACCCTTCAGAGGAAACCCTCTTCTCCTTCCAGCGCCTCCCATCCCCCCACACCCCGGAAGGATTAGCTGTAAACATCCCTACTTCTTTTGCTTCTTGGGACTTGGCCAAACGGGCCTCGCTTTCTGCAGGTGACATATGAAGATGGGGTGTCTTTCTCAAATCACCCTCTTCCCCATGAAAGATTTTGCAGGCTTTGCCCAGAAGAGAAAGGCAGCGTTTAGGCTGAACTCTCAGCATTGTCCAACACTTTCCACTCCTTCTGGAAGGCAGGCTGCCCAGAAAGGCCACTGGGCCACAGGAGCGGCTTGTCTTCTGGGCTGTCACCTGCTTCTCCCTTCCCCTCCCAACACAGGAGAAAATGAGTCTTAAGCCCCAAGCCAACCCAACTCCTGGAGAGGGAAGTGCTGATGATCCTAGGAAGCAGAGGGGAAGAGAGGTGTGTGACAGCCATGAATCAAAGGTTAGACCCAAACCATCCCTGGCAGAAACCCAGTGA